>JAYKAV010002766.1:1075401-1088565 GCA_035582835.1 Phoebastria nigripes | reverse complement strand
CGTAGTAGTAGCAGACTTTCCGCTTGGTCCCCTGCGTCAGCGCCATTTTCCTGCCTCCCCACAGCGACAGACCCTACCGCCGCGCCGCGCAACCCAACCCGGCCCGGCCCGCCCCGGGGCCCGGGCCCCGCCGCCCTACCTGCCCCGCCCCCGCGTGGCCCCCGACCTATCGGGGAGGGACGCTCCGCCCCCTCCCGCCCGTCGGCCAATAGGAAATCGCGGCGGCGGGAGAGAGCGGGCGCGGGGGAGCTAGCAGGCTAGGCGGAGCGGCGGGGTGCCTGGGCTGTACCACTGCAGCGGCGGCGGGGCCGCGCGGGCTGCACCATCGCTGGGGCGCGGGGGGCAAACGGGGAGAGGGTCCAGGTGGGCGGGGCGGAACCATTCGCGGGAGGTGGGGGGGGGGGAAACGCCAGGTGGGGCTGAACCATGCCGGGGCGGGGGGGACACACGGTAGAGGCCTCCACCAGCGCCCAGGCCCTGGCCCCAGCTTGTCCCGCCCGGGGCCGGTGACAGCGGGGCCGTGGGGGTCCCACACAACCGGGATCGGTGTAAGAGGGGCCTCGGGTCCCCAGCAGCACCCCGGGGTGGGGTTTGGTGTGAGTGGGGTCCATCCCCCAAGGGCTTCACCCCACTTGCCCCATGGCGGCCTGGCCTCCCTGGGCAGCAGCGAGGCCCCACGGCCACCGCCGGTGCAAAGGCCTTTATTGCCCCAAAACGCGACGGCGGTTACTGGACAGATCCTGCAGACACCACGGGGGGAGAAAGAGCATCCCACGGCCAAGGGCTGGGGCGGCCATCATTTGCAGGGGGGTTCCTGCCCTCACTGGGGGTGAAGGAGGCAGCGAGGCCCAGCCAGAGGGAGTGAGGGGGCTGGTGTGGCCCCTGGGCAGCCCCGTGTGGGGCTGGAGGCTGGATTTGCACCAGGCGAGCGCAGGGACAGCATGGTGGGCATCTGCCGGGTCCCGCACGGCTCCACCAGAGCCCACCGCATGCCAGCCCTCCACTCTTTGGAGTCACTTGTCGGCTTTGGCCGTCCATCACCTTCTGAGGGGGGGTGAAATCCGCTGCTCCAAAGATTTGAAGCGCTTCAAATCTTTACTGCCGAGGTCCAGGCAGTGTTTGCCAATGCCCGAGGGCGATGTGTATGGAGTCTGTGGGGACCTGGTGCAAGGGGGAGCACCCCCGGACACCCCAGCGTGAGGGTGCCCCAGCCGGTGCTTGGGTCCTCATGGCTGCTGCTGGTACTGGCCCTCGGTGGCGGTGAAGAAGTCCTCCAGCACGCTTTTCATGTACTCGAAGGTGGGACGTTCCTCGGGCCTCTCCTTCCAGCACTGCATCATCAGTTCGTACAGCTCCTGTGGGCAGTTGTCCGGCTGCGGCATACGGTAACCGCGCTCCAGGTTCTGTATCACCTCGGGGTTGGTCATCCCTGCGAGGACAACGCGCACGGCACTGAATTTGGGTCACCCCCATGTCACAAACAGCACACTACATTTGCAAATCCCATGGGAAAGCTTCCTTCCCCCTCTACTGCCTCTGAAACCCCCGGTGGCTTTTGGGCTGTAGCTGGCCATGTGCATTGGGAAGCGGTTGAAACCATCGCGGGCTGGCAGGGAAGAGAGCCAGATGGGGCGGCTCGGGGCATGTGTGCGTGCGGGAGTGCATGCACACACTCGTGGGTGTGCACTTGCATGCGTGTGTGAGCCCTTCTGCCGCGGAGCTGCCGGGAAATCCTGACCTGGATACGGGATCCGGCCGTAGGTGACGATCTCTGTGAGCAGGATGCCGAACGACCAGACATCGGACTTGATTGTGAACGTTCCATAATTAATAGCCTCTGGTGCCGTCCACTTAATGGGAAATTTAGCCCCTGAAAAACAGCAGGAGGGGAGAAAATAAAACGTTACGGCTGAGCTGGAAACACCCCTCTCTGTTTAACCTGATGTGACAACCCTGAGCCAGCCTCTGTCCGGGCTGTACGCCTAGGGAAGAGCTGGGTTTGGTGGCAGCCAGCCCCCGCGGCCCCCCACTGCTTGGCTGGCTACAGAGCCCCTGGAGTGGACTGGCACCCCTGCAGCAGCCCAGCTCGCCTGTTCCTGCAGTAGCCACCAGATAGGGCTGTCACCCCACCAAAAGCAGGAYCGAGTGGGTACGCGGGGGTCCCGCAGCCCCCCTCCGGCTGGGGGGAGAGAGGTGGAGGGGGGAGAAGGGCCTCTGCACCCCCCGCCCACTCCCCTCTGCACGCCGTCCTGCAGTGCCCGGGGCACCGCGGGGACCCCCGGAAGAGGCCGGGGTGGGTGGGGGTTTCCTCCTCCCACGGCCCCGAGCTGTGTGCACCCCAAGAGTGGGGCTCGGCAGGGGCACGTATGGGTCCGAGGTGGTGGGGGACGCACCCTCGCGAGCCGTGTACTCATTGTCCTCGATGAGGCGGGCCAGCCCGAAGTCAGCGATTTTACAGCACAGGGTGTCCGACACGAGGATGTTGGCAGCCCGCAGGTCACGGTGGATGTAGTTCTTGGCCTCGATGAAGGCCATGCCTTCAGCGATCTGCAGTTCGGAGTAATTGCAATTAATAGCCGCCAGCCCGAGCAGGGCAGGCCCAGCTCCAGCCCTGGCAGAGCCCTCCCCGCCAACAGCCCCGTGGCTCCATCCCCTCTCACCTGCGCAGCCATGTCCAGCAGTTTGTTGATGCTGAGCTTGACTCCTTCCGAGGTCTTGAGGAAGTCCACGAGGCTGCCTGCAGTGAAGGCAGCAGGTCTCAGCGGCAGGCAGGCACGCTGCCTCCCCTCCCCACGCTGCCTGTTGGGGCTGGGTGTTGCAGCGGTGGGATCACAGGGGCACCATCCCCCAGTGCAACACTGAATATGGGGCCGGGCAGCTCGCAGCCCCCGGAAAGGCAGGCAGGAGTGGATGGGCAGGAGACCAGCCTGCCTGCAAAGTCCTTTTCCCCTTGCCAGGGCTGACCCCCGAGCTCCCAGCCGGTGGGAGAGCCGTGATGCAAGGGCAGAGCGTGGGGAGGCAAAGGATATCAAAAGCAGCACTGATTGCTGGAAGGGAACAGCCAGGAGCCGAAGGGACCAGAGCTCTTCACAGCCCCCAGCCACCCCCACCCACGGTGGGCAGTGCCTGGGTGCCCTCACCCTTCTCCATGTACTCCGTGATGATGTAGATGGGCTCCTTCGTCACCACGGCATAGAGCCGCACCAGCCGTGGGTGCTGCAGGTTCTTCATGAGGTTGGCCTCCGCCAGGAAGGCACTGGGTGACATGCTGCCCTGCTTCAGGTTTTTGATGGCCACCTTGGTGTGGCCGTTGTAGAAGCCTGCGGAGAGATGGGGCAGAGTGTGACGGGGTAGAGAGACCCCATGACCGGGCATGGCCGGGGGACGCGTGGCAATAGCGGTGCTGGCCAAGGAGGCAAGCGTGGGGGCTACTCTGTGGATGTAGAGCATCCCAACTCGAGACTGCACAAATGAGAGATGTTGGAGATTGCAAAGGTTGGCTGGAGACCAAGCCCAGAGGCAGCAAAGGCTGGTGAGGGACCTTTGCGCCCCAGAGGACTGTTGCAGCAGGGCCGGAAGACTTTCGGGGACGATCACAGCTCCGTGCTGGCTACCTCCTGGGCAAAAATCTGTAACCGCATTTTAACCTACCAGGCTGATATTTTTATGTGTGGCTTTCAGCCACCAGGAGGAAAGGAAGCTGTTGGTTGCTGGGCTGTGAACAGGAGGGGTGGCTGGGGGAGCCGGGCAGTGATGCCGAAGCCTGGCTCCTGCTGGGTACCCAGAGGGGACTCCGGGGGACGGCCAGCACCCATGGGAGCGAAGGCAGAGACCCCGCTCTGGGGCTGCGGGGCAGGATGGAGGGGAGCGGGGCAGCCCCAGTGCCTTCCCCACTGCGGCACCTGGGGAGCAGGAGGTGCTTTTGTGGCCGGGTCGCAGCACGCTCGAGGCCCTGTGCTGCCTCCAAGTCCCCCGCTGCTCCCAGCATCGCAGCGACAGCCACAACAAGGGCCGTTTCCCGTGTGGGGCCACGCACGGTGCTCACAGGCCCCATGCCAAGCCAGCAGCTGCTCTCACGGCAAGCGGAGCCCAGCTTGACGAGGACACAGTGCAGCCCCCGTGCATGCATGCCTGCACCAGCATACCCGTCCTGGCAGCAGTGCAGGGGTCCGGGTGGCCAGGGATGGGAGAGGGCGGAAGCTTGGGCTGCTCTGGGTAAACCAGAGCTGCCCCTGGGCTGCTCTAGCTGCTGGTTTTCTCCCTTCTTCCAGGGGCCTTGTAAAAAGCCAAGGTCCCATGCTTGTGGCTGTGCTGGCTGCTCCATGAGAGACCCTGGCCGGACCGCTCCCCGGGCCGAGGACGCCACGGGGCCCGGCTGACGCTGCCCATACCTCCTCGTCTGGGAGGAAGGACCCCAGTTTCACCCTGACTCACCCATCCAGACTTCTCCAAACTGCCCTGCTCCCAGCTTCTCCACCAGYTTCAGCGACTCCCGCGGCACCTCCCACTCATCCTGCCACCACGGTTTCTGCGGCTTCTGGGTCCGGCAGGGCTTGCCGAGGCGGGTGCACAGCCCGTCGGAGCTGCCTGCGGCGCAGGGGAAGGCAGAGCCAGCGTCAATGCAGGCAGAGGGCACAGGGCACCCAGCACAAACTAATGCCTTTGCTGGGGCACAGGTAGCAGCGTGTCCTGCTCATCCCATCCCGTCCCGTCCCATCCCGTCCCGTCCCATCCCATCCCGTCCCGTCCCGTCCCATCCCGTCCCATCCCATCCCCATCCCCTGCCTGCAGGCAGGACCAGCCCCTGGACCACTCGTTCCCCCCAGCCCCAGGACGGCACATACGTGTGTAATACTCCACCAACTCATGCAAGCTGCTGAAGGTGACGCGGGGGGAGATGTAGTACCCCCCGTTGTCCATGTTGCGGATCTTGTAGTGCTTCACCGTCTCGCCCTGGTTCTGGTCAAAGTCCCTCACTGACAGTGAGTAGGAGCCTGGGGAGACGGGGGACCATGTGGGTGTGGGACCCCAATACTCCTCCTGTGCTTCCCAGCACCTTTCCCAGTGCCCGCAGCAGGAGATGCTGGTGGGACCTGCGGGATGGTACCTTTGGAGGTCTCACTTTCCCGGATGAGGAAGGAGCCATGTGTGTTGCCTGACGCCAGGAGCTGCCGCTCCGCATCCTTGCGGCTGATGCTTTTGAAGAACCACCTGGGGACACGGGGCAGGGTTAGGGCTGGGGGGCTCAGGCCACCTTCACCCACCAGTGCTTCAGGGGATGCTCCTGGCACCTTCCCCCCTGCCGGCACAGCTCCTGCCGGGGCACGGCTCCCACTCAGCCCCTACTCACGGCTCGGGCTCCAGGCTGTTCACCATGGCCACGAAGTTGTAGGGGATCAAACCCTCCTGGCCGGTGGTGAGCGACTGCGCCTTCCACCACTCCCCGCTCCTGCAAGGACATAGCGAGGTGAGACCCCCCCAGCTGCCAGGACCCCGCACAGACCCCTCCGGCAGCACCGGGATGCTGTCCGGGGAGCCGCGGGGTTGCACCAGCGTGGGTGCTGGGACGCTGTCGGCACTCGCTCACTCTTCCAGGACGCGGAGCTTCTCGCCCTTCTGCAGCCCCAGGTCCCCATCGTGCTTGGGCTCGTAGTTGTACAGGGCCACCACCAGCTTATCTGGGAGGACAAGCGGAGGGGCAGGGTGGCGGTGGCCAACTGGAGGGGTGTCCACAGCCATCCCCTGCCACGGCCAGACCTTACCTTGCAGGGGGGAGCACGGCGGAGACGTGGCCTCGTAGGACACCAGGGGGTCTTGCACTTCAGAGCCATTGCGGATCAGCCTCTGCGAGGGGACGAGGAGCCCCGTGAGCCCTCGCCTTCCCAGGATTTGGCCATCCCACGGCCACCACCGGGACGGGGGACAGGGAGTCTGCTCACCCCCTCCTCACCTGGCGCTTGCTGTCGGGCTCGATGGGGTAATTGCAGTGCTCACAAATGTCGATGTTCTCGATCCAGTCCTCGTCATAGTCTGAGCTGCAGCAGCAGCCCATGGTGGCTGCAGGGGGGTGAGGGGCGGTGAGGGAAGCCTTCGCACCCCCGGCCCCAGCCTTGCTTCTCCTGCCGCTCCAGTGCATCCCCATCCCCGCATCCGTCCGTCTGGCTGCCCACATCGCATGGCCCATCCCGCACACTCCCCAGGTCCTCTGCTGAACTGAGGGCATCCCCTGACTCTCTGTCACCAGCCATATTTCCTCCTAATTTTGTTCTGGCTTTGTTAATTAAAAACACTGAAGGCAATTAGTCCCCAGCCTGAGGCTCCCTGAGCTGCTGGCACAGCCTGGCATTGCCTCCTTCACCAGCTCCTTCCCACCTTGCAGCCCTTGGTCTGATCCCTACGTTCTCCATCTAGATAACAATCTAATCGTGAATATCCCATTAGCCATTAATACGTCCTTGCATGGCCCTGCAACGCATGTTTTGCAAGGTTTGGCTGGACCAGGCACCTCCCCAGCCCTAAAAGCGGCTCGCTGGGGTCAGAGGCGGATGCGAGCGCTCACCCACCCACGCTGCATTGCCTCCGATTTCCTTCTGCCCCCCGGGGCTCTTGTTAGCCTCCCCCCGCGCATTCAGCCCCGTCGCTGTGCTCCTGTTTCTCCTGAATCGGGGATGTCCTTTAAACCCCCATCCCTGCTCGGGGGCCCCTCATCCTCAGCAGCTCACCCTGAAACATCAAGAATCCCCCAACCTCAAGCATCAGCCCTGGCCACGGTGACACCAAGCTGGCGCGGGGCTGCGCCCCAGGGTCCCCGGTACTGGGCACCGGGGCAGCCTGGCAGCGATGCCACAAATGTCGCGTGGGCTCTGCAAACCGYCCGGGCAGCTCTCACTTTCCCATGAAAGCTGAGCGCGGCATGGAGCCGGGAGCCCCGGCAGTGCATCATGTGGAAATGGCGGCCCACGGCCCTGGAAAAAGCTCTTCCGCAGAATCCCCCACGCCTACACCACCGGGATTTATCTCCACCGAGACCTGGCCCCCAAATCCTCTTTCCAGGCTCTGCCCAGCAGCTTTGGGAGCTCTTTGGGGGCCCTGGTGTGGTTTTCACAGGTATCAGGTGCCAACGGCAGGGCTGGGAGCCCCACGCCGCCGAGAGCCAGCCCAGGTGTCTTTGTCCCCAGCACCCAAAATCAGCGGCCGCTTTTGCAAACGCCAAGTGGGAGCTCTTATCTGGCAGCGAGGCGGTGCAGCTGCGAGGGTCCCCATCCCTCCCGTGCCCTGCAGCGAGCCGGGTCCCCGGCGGGCCGGCTGAGCCCCRGGACCCACTTTGTTGTGAGATCGCTGGCACTGCCGCCACCGTTTCCTCCTTGGTTTCCTACCCGGGAGCCATTGCACCGCTGTGTTTTCACAAGCACCCACTTAAATCCACCTCTCTCTGTGCTGCCGGGGAGGGCATCGCAGTGGGGGCTTCATTTGAGTGGGTACCCCCATGGGCAGCTGGGGACAACAGGGAAGAGCCTCGCAGGGGGTCCCCAGGGAGGGTGTGGGGTCCCCAGGGTGCTGCCAGCCCCCGGTGCCGCCAGCTCCAGCCATCAGAGCCTGCTGCCAGCCAGAACCCCCAGCCCGTGCTGCCAGGGCTGGTTTTGCAGCCCAGAACCCCCCTCCCTTGGGGACGGGGTCGACGCAGCTGTTTTGGCATCCACGGCAGGGACATGGGGGCCATCCCCACAGTGCCGCCCCGGGGTGCCCAGTGCCACGGTGGCCGACGGGAGCAGGCGATGGGTGATTTTGGTGAGGAGAGGGCAGATGAGCGAGCCCCCTGCCATGCCGTGCAATGCTGCTTTGGGGACTTAAACGGGAGAAACCACCCTGGTGCCTTCAGCTTCCAGTGACACTTATTTGGGAACACACTTTGCCACCCAAAAATGCGCTCGGCCACTCCGAGGCGTCCCGATGCAGGCAGGAGGAGCAGGCAAGGCCCCAGTGATGCCCAGGCAGCAGCAAAGCCCATACCCAGCCCCAAGCACAACCCTGGCACCGCAGAGGAGAAGCCCCCACTCTCCCAGACCTGCCCGCAGCCCTTCAAACACCTTTACCAAAGGCGAGCGGTGCCAGGAGGTGTTTTTTCCTTCCTGCACGAAGCCAGGGTGGGGAGGGAGGTGCTGCTATTGTGCCTTTTTTTTTTTTTTCTTATCAACTCAAGCCACAGCGTAATTTCCACCGAGCAGCCGTTTCACCTGCGTGGTGCGAGGGCCACGGCGGTGAAATGGGGTGTTTGAAGTCGGGTTTTGTGACTGCATCTGTGCAACCGAATTTCTCATACGAAGGCTGCCTGGGAGAGATGTGTAGGCACCCTACCCCATGCCTTGCCGTGTCCCCAGGGAGGCGTCTGCGTGTGTGCATGGGTGTGCACACGTGTCCTTGCACGGCCACGTATGTGCCTATCCCCGGCTTTGCTYGGGAGTGTGTCTGGACACCCCGGCTCTTTCCGGAGGAGCTGCCCTGTGCTGGCCCTTCCACACATGCTTCTTCGGCCGGGTCCGGTTGGTTTGTTCACAAGCGTGGGCGGGCGTGAGGAGGGCTGAAGGCTGGGCTGACCCTGTCCCTGATGCTCTTCAAGGTTCACCGAGGTGCCCCGGATGTCCCCGAGCCAGCTGTGACACAGCTGGACGGTCAGCCCTGCGCTGGCGTAGCCTTGCAGAGCTCTGAAGGACCACGGCCCCAAAGCTGCCATCACAGCAGGGAGGTGTTTGCACTGAGACAGCACCAAAACCTGGCGTATCTCAGCGTCTGAACCCGCCAAACTGGGCAGTGGACGCCGATGGACCAGCACTAAACCGCTGCCTGTCCCTAAGCTGCTCTTGCCCACAGCCGGGCAGGCGAGAGCCTGGCATTGGCGACAAAACTCCTGCTTTGCCCTGGAAATGGGGGCTCAGGGAGAGCCCTGCGAGGGGTCCAGCGCTCCCCCCTGGGCAGGCCCCCCGGCTGGGCAGAGGGCATCGGGGCAGCGGCTTTCACCCCAGCTGGGAGGCCACAGCCCTGCTCCCCCCATCCCTCACCTGGGCACCAGCACTCACGTCCCCCCGCAGCGACGAGCCCAAACCCCCATTTCCATCCCTCCGAGGGGCAACCTCGGAGAGTGCAACGGGACCCCCCATCCTCCGCAGGCACCCGGGTGGTCCCCAGCCCCCATCCGGAGGGTGCAAACCCTCTCACCCCCAGGTCCCCATTACCTGTTGGCAGCGAGGCGAGGACCAGACGCTCTCAGACTCCCATGGCCCGGCAGCAAGAGCGAAGGCGCCGTCCCCGCTCACGTCCTCTCCATCCCCGGCAGGAGCGCGGCGACCCTCTGGGGAATGGAGACGAGCCCCCCGCACGCGGGCGCGCGCTCCCCGCCGCCACCACTCGCTCTTGCTCACCGCCTGCCCTAGTTTCCTGCCTCATGAGCAAACTCTAGAGAAGCTGGTTCACATCTCGCGCACAACCGCAAGAGCTAGTGACAAACCCTGATGGCTTCCTGCCATCCCCGCCACGGAGGGTCCCTGCTCTAGGTGCCCCCCGGCCACCAATCCCCAGGGATGGGGTGGGCAAGGGGATGCTGAGCCCCTCGGCCGGCGGGGGAGCAGGGTYCCACGGGCTGGGAGATGTGCTGCGAGGGGCCAGCAATGGGCAGGGGTTTGTCACCCGCTGGCCGGGCAGTCCTGGCTAGCTGAGCCCCCCGGTCCCCTGTGCTGTCCCCTCGCTGGTGCTCAGCATGGGCAGGCTGGCGGTGCCGTGCACCAGCCGCCCCTGACCCCATCGGATCCTACGCAGGTTGCGGGACTCATCCTGCACCCCACAGCCCCCGCTTTGGCCGTCACCATTGGGTCACCCCAGACCCCAGCGCCCCGAGAGCCACAGTGACAGTGGCTGAAGCCGAGGGGACACGTTGTGCCCCAGCCAGGCTGCCAGCCCTGTGTTTTTGGAGACAGTTCAGAGCAGAGCAACCACAACGCTATTGTCTTGGCTTTTGCGATCAAACATAAAGCCGCAGGTACCTGCCGGCTGCTCTGCGGAGGCACGGGCAGGAAGCCCAGCTGTGCCGGGGGGGGGCTGCGGCAGCTGGGGGGGCACCGTGGCGGTAGCACCAGACGCAGCATCCATCCTGGCAGGGACCATTTCCCAGGGGCAGCCGCGCAGCCCCCTTCCCATTGTGCTTGCCAATGCCACGGGTGCCCTGGGCAAGGGGTGGTGGGGAGCGCTGCTAGGCCCTGGGGTGTTGCAGCCTCGGGGTGCACATTGGGTTCTCCCCGTGTCCTGCTGCTACCCTGGGAAGGAGAAGCAGCCCCTGAAATTATCCCTGGGTCATCCCACATCTTCCCCAGGTCACCCCACATCTTCCCTGGCACCACTTGCAGAAAGCGTTCTGTGAAAGTCACATCCCCAAGCGGCAACTTCTTTTGTAAAGGGTTTGGTGTTAATACAGGAAAGGAAAAAGCCAAAAGCAAACCCCTCTGGTGAGGGCAGCATTGCCTGCCCTGGCTGGCACTAACCCCGGGGTCCCTCCTGCTCCCTGCGCAGCACTGCAGGGGGTCGGGAGATGGGGCAGGATGGGGGCATGTGGGCCGCCAAACCCTGAGCACGGCCCCCAGCACCTCCCAGCCTCAAGCCTCAAAAACAACCCCTCTATTCACAGCCAGTTTGGTGACGAGCATTTCCTGCAATGGCACAGCCCGAGCACCCACCTGCTGCCAGGGGCGCCCGGGGAGAGGCTGGCAACGAGGTCCCCCGAAGCAGAGACACCGTCTCCCCGGCACGGCGCTCTGCTGCGGCAGAAACCGGTGAGAAGCCGCCCACCCCATGAGCCAGAGCCGCAGGGAGCAGCCGGGGAAGGGGTGATGGCAGCGTGGTCCCTCCTGCCACCCCCATGTCCCCCATAGCGAAGGGCCGGGAGCCACATCTGGAGGCGCAGGCAGGTGCCCAGGTGCATGCGACAAAAGGAAAAAAACATCAGCTCTCGCCTTCACCTCCTTTTATTCCTCCTCAAAGGGCTGCTCCCCACATTTTCTACTGTGGTTGACCCCATCATCCTTAGGGACAGGGCACTGTGTGCCCCAAAACACCCTGTGCCCGATGGGGACGGTGGCATTTCCCATGCCACCGTGGCACGGCACTGCACCACGGCTCAGCACCACCTGCCCCGAGGGAGCTCAGCCCTGGCAGCAGCTCCGCAGTCCCCGAGGCACTTCGGGAGGGATCCACGAGCCCCACCAGGTCCGGATGCACCCACGGGTGCCCGCAAGGCTCCCGTCCGGGCTTGGAGCCGAGCTGTCCGTGGGGTCCCACCGCAGTCAGCAGAGGGAGAACCGTCGGGAGTTGATGTTCATGCGGGTGACGCCGATGTGCTTGAGCGGCATGGAGAGCAGGAAGGCGGCCTTGGGCGGGATGTTGCAGAGCAGGTCCGAGTCTTCCTCGCAGCCCTCGAGGCTGAAGGTAGCATCGTCCAGCATCTCCTTGTGCTGGTGGCAGGCCTGCTCCACCTTCAGCCGGTGCAGCTGCGCCCGCAGGCGCATCAGCTGCTGTGCCAGGCGCTGGTCCGCAGCCTGCATCTCCCGCTGCACGGGGAGACGGGCATCAGGGCTGGAGTGGGACCAGCCACGGGGCCAGCTGCCCGCGCAGCGGGGATGCTGGGGCAGCAGGGCTGGGGCTTGGCCAGGGCACAAACCCACCAGGGACCATGTGCACACGTGGCCCTGGGATCAGCACAGAGCCCACGCACAGGGTCCTGGGGTCGGCACAGGGTCTGTGCTGGGGTCACAGCCTGGAGGCAGCTCAGATGCCCGTGGGTTTGCACCCGCATGGCTGTTGCTGCCTGTGCCACCCCATGAAAGCCACTGTGGCTGTGCCACGCCAATGAAGTCCACCGCAGCCGTGCCACCAGCAGAGCAGGCAGGAGGGGGTGACAAGTGCAGACCCTGACAGAGCTGGGACCCCCGGCGCTGTGCAGGGGACACGGGCAGAGCTGTGGCAGCACAGAGCCACATACGCCTTGCAAAAATCCACATACACCGGCCGTGCTGGGCAAAGGAGCAAAGCACTGGGCTGCAGCTGGAGCGCCCTGACCCCAGCACATGCCGTCACTGCTGCGTGAGGTCGGGCTGCAAGTGCTCCCTCTGCACGGAGGAGCCCCATGGCCCCATCCCTGCCCTGGGGCTCAGCCCCTTGCCCACCCCTCGTGCCCCCCATCCCACCGGCAGCTACTCACCAGCTCCGTCCTGAGCCACTCCAGAGCCAATTCCACAGTGGCGAAGCCGCAGACACCGCTGTCCCGCTCATCCTCAGGGTGCCCAGGGCCCTGCTCTGCCCCCCGCAACCCCCCGGGGGTCCGGCTACGCCAGGGCTGCCCCCGCACCCGGGCTTCCCACTCCAGGTACGAGGGTCTCCGYGTCTGCAGCTTCAGCTTGGCTGTCAGCGCCTTCACGCTGTCCAGGCTCTCCTCCTCCCAGCTGGGCTCTTCTTCGCCCAGCTCCTTGAACTTCAGGTGGCCAAAGGGCATGGTGGCACCCACCGGAGCCCCCCAAAACTCTTGGGTGACCTCTCCCCCCTCAAAACCCCTGTGCAAGCAGACCCTCTACCCTATTGCACCCACAAGGCAAGGAGCACCCTGGCCACAGGCACCTACCCACTCCCCCAGCTGCACCCAAGTCCCGGCTATTTATTCACCCCCAGAACAATAAAGGTTGGGGACGGTGAGGTTGATTCTAACGGGCAGGAACTTTCCTTACCCAGAGGAGCGCAAAGGAGGGGTGTTTGGGTTTTGTTCCGTGGAGGTTTGGGTTTTTTTTGGTTTGGTTTTTTTTTTTTTTTTTTCTTCCTTTTGCTTTTTTTTTATCAATTTTAATTGCAGATCGAAGCTGAAAGGGTTTTCCCCGCTCCCCTCAGTAAAACAAACAATACTGAAAAACATTTTTTTTTTTTTTTTTTCCTTCCCTTTCCTTTTCTTTTTTAGCATTATTGTCTCCAGCTGGGAGGAGACTCCCAGTTCCCCGGGAGGAAGCCTTCACCGGGACGTACTGGCACGGAGGAGCGGGGATGATTTATCCCCGGGCGCCACCGCCCTCCCGCACCCGGCCGGGGCCGGGGCCGGGGCCGGGGAGCAAAAAAGCCCAAGGAAGGAAAAAGAAGCCG
>JAYKAV010002766.1:1051902-1075000 GCA_035582835.1 Phoebastria nigripes | reverse complement strand
CCGCCGGGCGCGGAGCCCTGCGCCGAGCCGTCGTCCCCGCCGGCACGGCAGGGCTGTGCGGGGCATCGCCCGCCTCCCTGCTTGCACCCCGACGTCCCCTGCTTGCACCCCAAGATCCCTGCTTGCACGCTGAGGTCCCCTGCTTATGCCCAGCAGTTCCCTATTCGCATTCTGAGGTCCCCTGCTTGCACCCCAAGATCCCTGCTTGCACCCCACAGTCTCCCGCTTGCACCCCGAGATCCCTGCTTGCACCCCGAGATCCCTGCTTATGCCCAACAGTTCCCTGTTTGCACCCTGAGGTCCTCTGCTTGCACCCCACAGTCCCCCGCCTGCACCCCGAGATCCCCACTTGCACCCGAGCCCGAGCAGGTAAGCACAGGGGTGGCCGGGGCAGGCAGTGCTGCCAGCCGCTCACCCTCCTCCTCCTCACCCAGGGCACTTGGCAGCAGCTTCTGTTCCATCCCCGGGGCCCRGGGGTGGCTGTGGGTGCAGGCAGAGCCCATGGGAGCTGGGGTCAGGCTGGTGCCGGGGGTCTGGCAGCGGTCGATGCAGCCCCAGCGCGACAGGCCCCACCGCAGGCAGGAAAGGACCCAGAGCTGCTCCCTGCAAGGCAGCAGTTGCATTTTCACCAGCCACCAAAAATCTGTCCCCCTGCAGCACAGCCGGCACCGGTCACGGGGTACCCGGCTTGGGGTCTGGGCACTGCCAGGGAGCCCAGAGCCAGCTCAGACCCCTCTGCCCTGTGCCTCAGTTTCCCCATCTGCAATGACAGCATTGCCGGGGGAGGAAAGAAGTCACGCTGCCCTGCATTTTGTGGTGAGGAAGCTCCATATGCTATAGGTGACAATGTAAACATGAAGAGGGGGGTGAGGCTATAGGGCCCAGCGTGACGCAGAGGGAAGAGGGGGTTTCCAGGCTGGGCTGTGCCGCTGCAGGATTTCCCTTTTCTCCCTCCGGCCCTGCGGCAGCTGCCGGCAGCAGGTCCCTGTGCCCGGCAGAGGCAGGCTGCGCTGGGGCTCGGCAGCCGCTGGCACCGCCATGGAGTTCTCTGAGCTGATCAAGACGGCGACGGTGGAGAGCGTGCTGCTGTCGTGCGTGGGGCTGCCGGCGGTGAAGGGCACCCTGTGCATCACCAGCCACCACCTGCTCCTCTCCTCCTGCCCCGGGGGGGATGCCCAGCCTGGCACCGTGGAGCTCTGGCTGCTCATCCGCAACGTGGATGCTGTGGAGAAGAGGTGGGTCTCTCCCCGTGGCCGGCCCCGCGCTCCCTTCTAGCAGTGTCACCCCTACCTTAGCTGGAGGAGATTCCCCGCTGCTCTCCCGGCGCTCGTGGCAGAGCACGGCCACCCCACGGCGCTGCCCGCCGAGCCTTGTCCCTCCTCTTCCCCGCGGCCCACGCCGGGGATGCTCGTGGCACCGGGCATTGACCTCCTCTTCTCCTCCATGCCTCAGAGTGCAGAATTTAGGCTGGTACCAGCCCCCCTGGACTAAYGGCTCCCCGCGAGACACCAGGTTTGGCTTTTAACACTCTCGGCTCTGCTAACCTGCCCAGCAGCGCCTGGCTTTGTGCTAACCACCGTGGCGCCCGCCGGGCCCCGGGCAGGGCGGGGAGATGGTGGAAATCACGGCTTCAGACAGTGCCACCAGTGCTGGGTGAGAGCCAGCAATTCGGCACCCACACAGCCCTCCTGCTTCATCCCACTCAGCTCTCCCGGGGGGAGAGGGCAGCTCGGCGCTGTCGCTTGTCTGTCTGCGTGTCTGTCTGTGTGCACGGACCTACAGCCAGCCCTGACCCTCCTCCTGCCTCCCCCAGGCTCGCCGGCTCCTCTGGCACCATCACGCTCCGGTGCAAAGACCTGAAGGTGCTGCAGCTGGAGATCCCGGGCATGGAGGAGTGTCTGAACATCGCCAGCTCCATCGAGGTGAACCCCCCGGGTGGCCGGAGAGCCTGGCCCGAGCCGTGCCGGGGTGCAAAGGGTTGGCAGGAGAAAGCGGCCGCCTGCAGTGTTTGCTCTCGGTCTGTCATTAACGTGGGTAAATACTCAGCTCCCGGCCCGTGTTGGCACAGGGTGCCCACGGGGCTGATGGTGCCAGCACCTGCCTGCCCAGCCCTTGCTTGCAGCTGGGACGTGGCCAGGAGCGGGGAATGGGGATGGGGTTTGCAGAGGCTGCCCTGGGGACACGATGGGGACATTCCCAGCTATCTCCGTGCTCCCCACCCATGACCCGCTCCACCTTTGCTCCTGCTCCAGGCCCTCTCCTCGGTGGACTCCGTGATGATGATGTACCCGTTCTTCTACAGACCCCTGAACCTGAAGCTCGAGGAAGGATGGCACCTTTTCCCTCTCGAACAGTACTTCCAGCAGATCGCCTCGCAGGTGAGCCTGGAGGGGAGAGACCTGGCTGGGCTGGGAAGCGACTCCCCCCACCCATGCCAGGCTGCCCACTGGGGCTCACGCTGCCGGGGCTGCCAGGGAGGCACCCGAGGCAGCCCCCCACCCCGTGTCTTCCCCAGACGAGCCAGTGGCGGCTGAGTGACGTGAACCGGGATTTCACCACCTGCCCCACGTACCCTCCCACCGTCATTGTGCCGGCAGCGGTGGACGATGACGCCTTGCGGAAGGCTGCCCGTTTCCGGCAGGGTGGGCGATTCCCCGTCCTCAGCTATTACCACCCCAAGAACGGCACTGTGAGTCCATCTCCCCGTCCTGCCCCTCGTCCCCTCTCCCGCCACCACCAGCCCTCGGGTGAAGGCGTCTCGAAGCCCCCCCCATCCTGTGGGGTTCCCCTGCTGCCTCCCAGCTCTCGCTGCCCACTGTCCCTCACCCCGCAGGTGATGCTCCGCAGCAGCCAGCCACTGACGGGCCCCAACCGAAAGCGCTGCCGCGAGGACGAGATGCTGCTGGGGACAGTCCTGGATGAGGGGGAACGGGGCTTTATCATCGACACACGGTCAGCCCAGGCGGCAAAGCAGGCTCGGATGACGGGGGGGGGCACAGAGCCCAAGTCCTCCTACCCACAGTGGAGGAGGCTGCACCGGCCCCTGGAGAGGTGAGGGTCTGTGCTGAAGCCTGGTGCTCTCATGACACGGGTGATCACACTGCCCTGCCAATGGCATGGGGACTCCAGCCCCCGAAAAAAGACTTGCCAAGCCCCTGACACCACTTTCCTCCCCTCCCAGAGGCCGCCCGCTGCAGGAGAGCTTCATTAAGCTGGTGGAAGCCTGCAACGACCCCACGATCAACATGGACCGGTGGCTGAGCCGGCTGGAGAGCTGCCGCTGGCTGAGCCACGTCAAGGCGGCCCTGAGCACGGCCTGCCTGGCCGCACAGTGCATGGACAGGTAAGGGGGGGCTGCTGCCCCGCAGCCCCTGCTTTCCCCCTTGCAACGCTCTCAGTGTGGCACAAACCTCAGGCATCATCCCGGGCTCGCTGGCACAGCCGGCATCGCCCCGACCGCCCGTGCTTGCCCGCAGGGAGGAGGCCAGCGTGCTGGTGCACGGGGTGGAGGGTACGGACACGACGCTGCTGGTGACAGCACTGGCCCAGGTGATCCTGGACCCATCCTGCCGCACGCTGGTGGGCTTCCAGGGGCTGTTGGAGCGGGAGTGGATCGAGGTGAGACCGGCGGTTCCAAGGGGGCTGAGGACCCAAGCCCAGCTGGGCACCCCCAGCTCCCCTTCACCCCTGTTATTCCCCCTTGGGGGGTCCCGCAGGCCGGCCATCCCTTCCACCTCCGCTGCGCCCGCTCTGCCTACTCCCACGCCCGGCTGAAGCAGGAGGCGCCGCTTTTCCTCCTCTTCCTCGACTGCGTGTGGCAGCTGAGCCGCCAGTTCCCCTTCTCCCTGGAGTTTGGCGAGCACCTCCTCTTCACCCTCTTCGACAACGCCTACGCCTCCGCCTACGGCACCTTCCTCTGCAACAACGAGAAAGAAAGGCGAGTGGGGTGGGAGGCGGGGACAGCACTGTCCCTTAGGAGCAATGCCGGGGTCACCACTGTGCCCTTGGGGCAGACCCTGCTGTGGCCAGGGCAGGGGCTGACCCTGCCTTCACGCTGCCGGATAGAGCAGAGCAAAGCCCTCCCGGTCACAGCTCGGGTCACACCTGGCCCCACAACCCCCGGCAGGGAACRAAACACATCGTGACTCTCCCATAGGTGCCTGTGTAAAGTGAGGGAGAGCACGCACTCCCTCTGGGCCTGGCTGAACCGGCCTGGGGAGAAGAAGAAGTACCTGAACCCTCTCTACTCACACAACGCCCTGGTCATCTGGCCCTCCGTCGAGCCCCAGAGCATCCAGCTCTGGCAGGGTAAGCTGGGTCCAGCGCTCTCAAAACCCATCTTCAGCTCCGAGCTGGGCTGGGTGAGGGAAAGCTGCTCTGCTTTTCCCTCTCTCGACAGGGCTACGGCGCGGCTGAAGTAACACACAGCCCCTTCTCTCCTAGGTTTATTTTTCCGATGGATCCGTCCATCCCAGTACCTGGACGAGGCCTGGGCAGAGACCCAGCGGTTAGTAGAGGGCAACGACCCCCCCGTCAAGAGGAGCGCGGGGAACAGGCTGAGCCGGTCCCTCTCTGACCCCGCTGCCCGGACGGAGAACAAAAGATGAACGATTTGGTCCCTGTGGGCTGCCAGGCCAAGGCGACGCTGCAGCTTTCCGTGGGAAGCGCTGTGCAGGACACAGGCCCCGCGGAGCCCGGAGGACAGCTCTGGGAGGGGGGGACGGACTCCCTTTCGCAGCCCCTGGGCTGCGCAGACTGAGCTTGTTTCAGTAAAGTGCTCTCTCTTGCAGCCTGCACCTGCTTTTCTGCTCTTACGTAGGGGCAGGAGCAGCCCCGCTCCCTCGCAAGCGGGGCTCCTTCCCGCTCTCTTCCCCAGCAGGATTGCAGCGGCGCTCGTACCTGGACCGCCGGCGGAGCAGAAGGGCAGGAAGGTCGATGTGCCCAGCAGCATCGGCCTCCGGCAGCTCCCGCCACGGCGTGCCTGGCTCACAGCCCCTGCCCGGCACAGCAAAAACTAAGCGGCAGAACACACTAAACCCACAACACCCTCTCCACAAAGCGCACTCTGGCTGCAGTTTAAGTGTTGCGTCAATCGCTCTGAGCTGGGACCCAGGCTGAGAAATCTGCCCTTGAACCCAGTTTTGAGGAAGGAAAGAGATACAAACCACCCCTCCAGACAGACACAGGGCGAGAGGGCTGGAAGGATGAGGATTTGCAACACAAGCGTTACTAGTGCAGGAAATAACTGTTCCATGAGGAAAGTTGGCTCAGGGTCAGTCCAGCAAATAAACAAAGCACCAGAACTGGGTGCGTGTGTGTCATCTGGAAAACAATGACTGGCTGCTGCACTTCCAGCCTGTTGACACTTCAGGGCCGGACCTGAACCGTAGCTGCAGATCCTCCCCGGGAAAGAGTTAACCTGGGGCGGACAGAGGCCCCAGGAGTAACAGCACTGCTGTCTGCCCATGGGTGAGGGGCAAGGCGCTGCCAACAGAGCCGGGAAAGCAAAGYGCTCAGGTTAATTTTGTTCCAGACCAAAAAAAACCAAGCCACAGAGGTGCTTTTCTTTGTGTTTATAAAATATTTCTATTTATTTCCTGATGATTTTTTTTTTCTCCCCTGATGTATAAATATGCCCAGCAGGCAGGAAGCTAGCATCCCCAGGGGCGGGCAGGCAGCCAGTCCAACTCCCTCCCTCGCCTTCACTCTACTTTCTGTGAAAGCCAGTCCTGCCCTTTTGAGCCGGCTGGGTTTCTAGTTCCCCACCTTCACACAGCCCCTGAGTTTGCTGCTAACTGCTTCCCGCTGCCTCCTGTGGAGCAGACTAACTTCAGGCCTTACACCAGGTTGTCGATGGATTGGAAGAGGAAAGGGAAGAGGAGAGGAAGTCCTCCTTTAAGCTTCRAATTCAAACTCAAAGTATTGGGGATCGAAGTAATGGATGCGAACGTAGCCATCCTCACCCCCGCTGCTGTAACTGTATGGGAGGAAAAACAAGATAAAGTCACTGATGTTGTCAGGAGCTCACAGTGTCTAGGTTTATACCAGTATTGGAGTCTATTCTCACAACCCCCTCTAAAAACTAATAAAGGAGTCGCAGGGCAGAAAAAGTATCAGTGACGCAGCCAAAATGTGCAATACGGCATAAGTGAACCCCCCAGACAGCCTGGGGGGAGGCAGCAGGGCTGGAATAGGAGAATTAAGGAAGGTGCTGGCTCCATTCCCACTGCAGAGCTCCTGTAGGCTCAGCCATATCCTAACCAAAAGCTGAGCTAGGCTTGACTGGGGCAGGCTAAAAGACCCACAGAGATCCTCACCTCTTCCCGTCAGGGTGAAAAGCAACACTATTTATCGGCCCGAAGTGACCCTTCACTCTGCCAAACTCTTCTTCAAAAGCCAAGTGGAAAAACCTGGGAGAAGGAAGAAGGTTTAAATTATCTCAAGAAGTCGGGAGCCTGGTTAGGGACACAATCAGGGTTTCCTCAAAAAAGCTCTGCAAGTTTAATGACTCCTCCAACATTGCCAGGAGCAAGATGCTCTGGGGCGAGCACTCCTGCACTGTCAGGAGTCCTCCAGGTGAGGACTCAGCCCTGCCAGAGGAAAAGGACCAACCTTGCCTCAAATTTGCCAATCCTGGTGGAGGTCGTGGTCACGTCCATGGCCTCTTGCCCGCCACCAAGCACAACCTGCAAAGGAGAGAAGCCACAACACTTCAGTGCTGCTTACACCACATTCTCAGCAGCAGCCAGGAGAGGAAAGAGCCAAGCCTTGGGGAAGGCTCCTACTAACGCAGCAGATCCCACAAACTCATGAGCAGGGCTGACTCCAGCCCCAAAGAAGTTCCCGCCTCCCAGACACACTTGTTTGAAGATCAGAGGACACAAAGCCTTGTTCCCTGCACCAGACGGCAGTAAAGTTCCCCAGACCCATCCTACAGTCATGTTTTTTAGCTGGACTGGTGACACTCTGCCTTCCAGCTACCTGGGACAACGCAGGAGTCACAGTAAGACCGTTACAGTGAGCGAGCTCATTCTTACGTGATCAAAAATGGGGGAGAGTGCAGCAGAGTTCACCGGTCGCTCCGTCCGGAACGTCTTCAAATGCTCAAGTGTCGTGCAATCAAATAGCTAGGAGGCAAAAGGGAGAGAGTTATTCTGCAAGAGGGCTGGCAGCCCAATTAAGTCACACAAACCTGGCTGCTAGTCCTCACCTGGGCAGATGGTAGCTCTATAGTCACTCATGGGCACCCAAATCCCAAAAACATTTCCCCAGAATCCCAAAATACCAGCCTAAGGTAATTCTTACCTCTATCACCTTCCAGAGGTAGCAAACTTCAGATATATTTTGGCAATGTTGTTTTCAATGCCTGGCCGTTAATTTAACGTGGTGGCACCTCCCCTTTCTCACCGAACTTACCCTCTAAGCTTTGACTTTCCACTTACTCAAATGTCTAAGGAGCGAACCTCTGYGATAGCCACGGCTCCGAGCAGAGGTCCTGCAAGCAGATATCAACAGTCCACTGCATTTCCRACGGGAGGCCTCACCTTGGCTGTGTTGTCCTTGGAGGCAGTGATGAACATGGTCATGTCCCTGGAGGTCTGGATATCGTTGATTTGCTTGGTGTGCTCCTTGATGTTTGAAAGCTGCTCCCCTGACTGAAGGGTAAAGAAGGCAGTTTCAGCGTGCTGGCAAGTGAAGCAGGTGTACACACAACCTTCCCATTAAAAACAGTTTAGGAGATGTTGCTGTCAGCAGCAGGGCAGGCGTTGGCACATCAGCCTTGCTCAAGGGAGCCGCATATTTTAACTATCCTTCCATGAGGCTGCTGGTTTGAGCCAAAAAGCCCATATTCTGTCCCATGATCACAACAGGAACGCTGCGATATCCTCCCCCAGGCACTGCTGCCCAAGGGAGATGCTGTTCCTTATCAGACTGACCTTGGCACTGAACTGGTTCAGCTCTCCGCTCTCATGCCCTGCGATGATGAACTCTCCCAGAGGGCCCCACACGGCACTAGTGATTTTAGAGTCACTGCAGGGGATTTTCATGTAAGGCTCGTTGTTCTCTGCAGGAAGGAAGGAAGGAAGGAAGGAGACAGACAGACAGACAGACACAGTGGCACTGGCTCCAGCGATCAACGCTTCCCCTTATTCCCTGGTGCAGGCACTGGCCTGGATTCCTCACCGATCTGGCTGGAGTCCCGGAGGTCAAAGAAGCTCACAAAACACTGATATCCCATTTGCTTGTCTGTGGAAAACATGATGATGTTTCCTCCAAAGTCGAAGCCACACGTCCTCACCGCTGAGCTGGTCTTCACCAGAGCAAGCTGCTTTCCTGAACACAAAGCAGAAACCATCACTCACTTCACCAGGT
This sequence comes from Phoebastria nigripes, assembly GCA_035582835.1. Taxonomy (NCBI): domain Eukaryota; kingdom Metazoa; phylum Chordata; class Aves; order Procellariiformes; family Diomedeidae; genus Phoebastria; species Phoebastria nigripes. The sequence goes on along the minus strand of JAYKAV010002766.1, from coordinate 1,066,627 downwards.
CTTTCACTGCGAGGTTAATGAAAACGAGCAGCTGAACGGCAGGGTCAGAGCGAGGAGGAGAGCATCAGGCGTAGCTGACAAGCAGGTTCGGTGACCTGCAAGCACTAACCACTCATTTTGACTACTTGGGCGGTAAAGCGCGTAAATTGACTAAATAGTCAATAGAATCCAGGCACATACACAAACCCTCCCCTCCAGCAGTCTGGGTTAGGATTCAGACTTCTTTCAGAGGGGCGAACAAGCACACCTTACGCTGCCACTACGTCCTCCAAGCTTAGCAGACTTCACGGCAGGACAGAGCTGTGACTCAAACGCAGCTACGTGGGAAGAGAAGAGTCTTACCCGTTTCACAGTCCCAGAGCCGACAGCTGTTATCCGCAGAGCCGGTGAGCACATGTCGTGTGTCCCCTAGGTCACCAGTTAGGGAATATCAGCGCCTTCTCAGCCCCAAAAAGCTACTGTCTGAATTCCCAGACAATATTTATACACAAGATTAAAAAGCCGTATTACACAGGGATTGGACAAGTTCCATTCCAGGACCGACAACACTCCAGTACAGACAGACACGGAGTCCAAGCGATCCCATTACAAAACCCACAACTTTCCTCTTGAAATATTAAAGAAAAAGGTTCCAGCTCTTGCATTAACACAACCTTTGCACATTTTTCTCTCCGTTGCCTGCTGCCCACATTGGAGATGGAAGACCTTGTGCAACTCAGGACACCTTCCCTGAGCTCCCAGGGCCACCACAGCAATGAAGCACAAACGAGAGCAGACAGAGCACGCTGCACACGTTATTCCAAACAACAGCCCGGGAAGAAAAACACCCAAAAGACGGAGTAAGGGAAAGACAGCAGAAGAGTTAAACGCACTGTATCACCCCCGTGCTCCTCTTCAAGAGGAAACAGTGCAGTAGCTGGGAGGAATCACCTCGACTAAATCATTGTAAAGAAAAATACGGGACAGACAAACCGGTTTCTGCAACCAAAGGATACAGTCGGCATCCACGCACCAGACGGCTCCTGTGTGGCCGTTGTAGGTACCGAGCCTCTCTCCATTCACTGAATACCAAACGTTGACAATCTGGCAGAAGAAAACAACCAAGCACCCCTCTTACCAGACGCATTAATTAATGGGACTGATGACCAGACGGTCAATTATCACAGGGGGACACCGGTTTTCACCCCGGGGAGGGGGGAAACGGGCAGGCCCCGCCGCACTCACGGGATCCTTGGCCACGGTGAAAAGCAGGTCTCCCTCGCGGTTGTACTTGATCTGCGTGATAGAACGCTCATGGCCCTGCAGCAGGATCGGCTTCTGCGAGGGGGGAGACGCCATTTAATGCCTCAGGCGAGACGCGGCAGCGGCCCCCGGGCCGGGGCCCCTGCACCGCTCGACCACCGGTCACTACCCCCAACCCGGCCCCAGCCCCGGCCCCGCTCTCACCATGGCGGCAGCGCTGAGGCGAGAGAGCCGCACGATCGCTTCCGGGTCAGAGGGTGCGCGGGACGGAAATACGTCACCGTCGCTATGGCGCCCGTGGGTGAGCTTCCGGAGTTGAGGGGGAGACAGCTCCCGGGCGGGGAAGGGTCTGTCCTGAGCGGGGAACGGGGCCTTCCCTTGGGAAGAGAAATAGTCGCCGGCTGGACCTTTGTGGGGTCTTCCCTGAGGGGGGATGTGGCGGCAGGCTGGGCCCTGGGAGGGCCTTCCCTGAGGGTGGAACAGGGCCGTGGCCTGGACCCCTGTGGGGCCTTCTCTGAGGGGGGATGTGGCCGTGGGCTTGGTCTGCTGTGAGGCCTTCCCTGAAGGGAGAACGTGGCCACAGGCTGGGCCTGCGGTGGGGCCTTCCCTGTGGGAGGGAATGTGGCCACGGACTTGGCTGGCTTTGGTCCTTTCCTCGAGAGAGTGTGGCTGCAGGCTGGGCCCTGTGAGGGGCCTTCCCTGAGGGGGATGTGGCAGCAGGCTGGGCTTGCTGCAGGGTTTTTCCCTGAGAGGGATGCATCAGCAGGCCCCGAGTGGGGTCCTTCATGATGGGAGACAGCAGTGAGCCGGGCTGGTGAGGGCTGTCCCTGATGGGGGATGGCAGTGAGCCAGGCCAGGCGCTCTGCGAGGAGATGAGGACGGGGCTGACCCGGTGCGGGCCCTCTGAGGGCGGTGATGGCAGACCGGGCGCTAGCGTTCCCCTGGGGCCGTCAGGTTGCTGAGCCCAGGCTGTGCTGCAGGAGAGGCAGCGGCGCTGGTGCTGGTGGCTGTGCTGTGGGGCAGCACCGGGCCGTTCCTGCGGACAGGYGCGGCGGGGCTGGAGGAGGTGCGGCGCCAGGGCCGCCTGCAGCAGCTGCTGGCAGAGATCTGCTTCCTGGGCCTCAACTACAAGGTGCGACCCCGTCCGGGCTCCAGGGCCAGGGAGGTGGCCGGGTGTCATACTGCCTTTGGGATCCTTCCTACCTCTTTACTTCTGGACTCAATACTTGTATTTAAACTGTTAAATATTCCATCTATCATCAGAATTATTTATGCTCTGTAATATTTCATTTACTTGCCTATAGCACTGCTCTTCCCATGCAGAATTGAGACTGCTTTTGTAGACAGCGGGTCATTAACCCTCATATTTTGCATGAAATAAGCACAGTCTGCCTTCTGCAGATTGGGGAACTAAGATGCTGAGCAGCTTGTGACTGGCAGCGGAATCGCCGGCGTGCTGCGTTTCCGCTGCCAAATATGGCACAGGGCGAGCGGGTCTGGGCTCCTTCGCTGCCCGCGCATGGTGGGTTTGCAAGCAGCAACTGACAGGCTTGTGTTCTTCCTGCAGTACGTGGTGCCGTTTCTGCTCAATCAAGGTGGATCTCTCCTCTTCTACCTCACCTTGGCCTCTGCAGGTTAGTTCTTGTTGCTTTCGTGGAATGGGTTGATTGGGATTTTGGGAGGATCAGTGCTATTGATTACTCTGGTGACTCAGCTAAACATCAAGCAGCTGTCTTGTAATAATCACAAATAAAACAAGCACCTTACGATTTGTACAAGATTATCCATTTTAAACTGTTTGTGTTAAAACTGTTCAATTTCAGATCTGTCCCTGGCAGTACCGCTCTGTAACTCCCTGGCTTTGATAGTCACGCTGGTGACTGGGAGGATTCTAGGGGAGGACATCGGTGGAAAAAGTAAGTTACACTTAAAACATTTCCTCACATTGTCTCTGCACTTATTTGCTGACTTAATAGTGTGGGCTACCCTCTGGTCTCCTGAAAAACAGCAAATACCCACACTAGTTCAGTAGAGCTCTTGCTACAGAAGCTGAAAAGGAAGTGAAACAAACTTGTAAGTGGGCAGGGCTAGTAAATTTGAAGACAGAACTGGCTATCTAAGCTAACAGAGTTTACAGGCCTGAGCCTTTACCTAACTAGATATTTAACTGTAAGAGAAGCACTAAATAATATGCCCACCATGGAAAAGGAATGCCCCATAAGCCCCCAAATGTCAACACCCATCCTTCTTTCCTTCCCTTACGTCCTACAATAACATTACCCTGTTCAGAAAGTCAGAAAATGGCAGAAAACTTGAAAGCTTAAAAACACCAGGACCTGGTGCAATAGCTGTAGGAATACACTAAAGTGGTTTTTTTTTTTTTTTTTGTTTAAGCCTGGTTCTCGCTAGCCAGCCATACAGCAGCAGCAACATTTTCTTAGAAACATGCTTTGCCCAATGTACACAGCCAGTCCAAACATCCAGACCCCTTCAGAACTCGCCTGGTCCGGGTTGTATCTATCCAGACACTTATGCTATCCTATTTACCATGACATCTGGCATTGTGTATTTAGCAATGAGAAGGTCTGACTGACTAGTGTTGAATTATGTAAGTTCCCAATATATCATTGTTCATTTCTATAGGGGCTGCGGCAGGAATGCTGCTCACTGTCCTAGGAGTCACGCTCTGTGTAGCTGGTTCATGAACGAGACGCAGTGAGAAGCAGAGGAAGAGAACCTGTTCAAAGGTAACCCCCGTGGCTGAAGGGGGGGGCTTCTGGCTCAGCAGCAGCCCATTTGGCTCAGTTGGACCTGGGAAGCTGTGTTTTGACACACGGATGTCAAAAAACATGAAAACATGGACTGTATTCCCTGAGCACCAGGGTGGAACAAGGCATGTTGCAAGGACATCCTATTTAATGTCTTGAGTTAAGGAATTTTTTGTCTGTGGGTGTTTCAAGGCAAGGATGATTGAATTGTCTTGTTCAGCACTGGAGGGATAATAAATGGTTAATAAATCATCCAACGGGAGCTCTGGGACCAACTGGTTTTTCTGTAGAACGAATCTATTTAGGAACTCTCCCTTTTGTGGCCAAGCACGTGAAAGGGGCTTCCTTCACTGCGCTCAGCCGCAGCGTACCAGGTCACGCTGCACAGCCCCTTACACTGAGGTTACCACATTGCTTTTCTCCACTGGAGTCCTGTAGAGTGCCTCTCGTCTGTAACATAACAACAGTGCAGTTTGTCCCTAGGGAAGGAAGGGTGTTTTTCTTTTCAGTGAAATTATCAGTCCAAAATACCAGGTAGATCACAGAAGAAAAAAAATCTTTGTTACCCTTGTAATTAATCAGGAACACTAGGGAGGGAAATACAGAAAGCCTTGCACAGAGAGGGTTAATACAAGAGCTGTTTATTACTATGACTTTTCCTAAATCAGGCAGATGCTCCTAAAACAAGTTAACAGAAACAAGATGTATATATTTTTGGTAACAGGTTTGATTGCTGCAAACATTATCCAAGCATTCCAAATCTCTTTATAAGAAGTATCTGACATAGAACAAACTTCCTGGCAGACATTTTGTTATAAAGGCATGTATTCTATTTGGTAATTCTTCCTTCCCAAGTTCAGACACAAACCAGTTTAATTAGAGTTCAGAAAAGCAGCCATCTTCTCTGCCACATCATCACACCGTTGAGATGCRGAAAGGAGGAAGATTTTCATTATTTAACGAAGTTGTGCACCTGATTCATTGTTCACTGGTACTCTGCTTCTCAAGCCCAGATGATGAGGGTGCTTGAATTTAGAAGAGTTTGTTAATTCATCAAAAAGCTTGGCCAGTCTGTGGCGTTACAGAGATCTAGGATTCACATGCTTTTGTTATCTGCAGCTGTGCAGACAGCCGTGTACCTAACTGTCCCTCTCCCATCATGGTCCCTTTGTGAACTCTTCAGAGCTCTTTGCTGCCAAGGGAAACATCATTCGGTGCTTTTCATCCTCAGAGTCACTGGCATCCCTTTTCCTTGCCACAGTCTTTTGTGATTTCTCTGTAGTACGAGCCTTTTTGTGGTGAGAAAGAAATACAGTTATTAATGTAGCACTTTGCTATTACAGAAAGATTCTGGGACTAAATTCCTGGATTCCGTTTCCAGTCTTACCACGGCTTTGGTATGCAAACTTGTGTCTCTACATTAAATTCAAAAGGTAGCTTATTTAATGCCTAATGACTGTCTCCYACTGCAGAGGGGAGCTGTGACACTCAAATAATGATGACTGTATAGCAGTGTGATCTGGGGGGGCGCGGGGAAGGCCAACAGAAATCAGCAGCATCGGGGTGCCCACCCCATCGAGAAATGCCGGCCCAGCCTCTAAAGCAAACACAGGACATCAGGCTCCCCATTGAGCCAAGAAGTCAGGAACCATTAGCTAATTCTTTACTAGGGCTTTCTCTAATTTAAGTTCAAAGGATTTGTTTTCCTTTGAAGTTCTAATTAATCCAAAGAGACTACCTAGGCAGAACTGTGAATCACCTGCAATATAACATATTCATCCCATTACATCAATTCTAAATGTCCTTATGAAAAGTTTAAAACATGAATAAGCCATGAACAATAAGCATCTTGCAGACATTTTTAACACACAGTTTTTTGTTTTAAGAAGAACTACTTTTTTTCCCTTTAAAAAAAAAGATTTAAACTTGTTACTATCTGATAAATGCGTTCAGTCATTTTAGGAATTACATGTTTATTCTGTGCCAGCTTCTAAGCTTCACCTGGCTACAGGCAAGTTCTGCTTAGCAAGTTATATTTGGGGGTACTAAATTTTAGAGTAAGAAATCTGAACACAAACAGGAAGGATCTTACACGCTTCATAGAACCATTAAGTGGAATAAATACCTTACTGTGGTGTATTGTTTTGGCTTTTGGTATAARTTCTTCTGCAACTCTCTGGAACAGGAGTAAGCATAGAAGTAGTACACACACAAAAAAAAAATCCGGGAAAGCCTTTGATATCCTTAACTGCAGTGGGAAGCTGTAACTCCCACATTCCAGAAGGGAAATGTTCATTACCCAGATGACAATCTCTCGACTTTCTAAAAATGCAAAGCCCTGCAGTTATGCACTGTCCTCTGGTTTCTGAAGTTCCCCCTGGTGGTTACTTTCATCTTTACACATTGTAGAGAGAAGCGCATTGCTTCGTAAACCTAACGAATAGGACTTAAAATAAGTGAGAAAACTGAAGGACTTCCCCAAGCAATTGCTATAAACTATTGATCACTATTGTGATGTGTTCTCACAGGCTGCCTCTGAAGGGCTGGCTCTTGGAGTTGGCCTCCCTGTTGTGCAAAACCTGCAGCACCGATAGATTCTAATGGGACCATGAGTACTTCCCTGCAGCAGTGAGACTCCTAACAGGGCAGAAAATAATTTCTCAGACCTGATCAATGGGTACGTCCACCCTTGTGTGTTCGTCCTCTTTTGCTTCCTGGGCACCTCGCATCTCCTTCCTAGGATCTCTGGTTTTATAGACACTTTGTTCTGCGCGGAGAAGAAAAGAAAAAAGCTGTTCAACGGGTATTGCAGATAGCCATGGCCTGGTCTTGCTGAGGCTACAGAAAGGTCCTCGTATGTGCCCAGATGAGGAGAGGAAAGAAGCAGAAATACAGAAGTTATTGGATGCATCACTGCTTTCTTTCAGGCATCTACAGGTATTTTGTCCTTTAGCATCAAAGTAAAGCCAGTCTTCCTCTACGCTCATAGCAGTGTCCTTTACCTTGATCAGGCCAGTGCTGCACATTCCTGTTGCTCCTTCTGTTTTGTCCTGCATGGACAGGTTTAGCATGGAAAATGGACTCCTCCTCTTTGAGGTGAGATTTCCTGGCTTGCCTTTGCAGTTGTGGAAAAGCAGCTGGGATCTTGTCTTTCTCTGCAGCTCCTGTGGTCTGCACCCTGCAACTGTCCAGCTGAAAATATTCATCACACACTTCTGATGGGCCTTCTTGATAAAACAGTTTATAAAACAAGGGAAGTCTTGCAGGGCAATCCCCTAAACACTGCAACTTTCCCCTGTGACAYTTGATCCTGATTGGTACAAAGCTGTAACATTGCATTCTCTGACCGGGATTTTAAGTTGATACTACAAGTGAAACAGATACAGGGAACACATAAAACACTTTTTGCAGTCACTACTACCTGTTGAGGTGGTTCAGCAAGAGCAGAGTCACCAGCTTTGTCCTGGGAGGTGGCACCGAGTTCGCCAAACTGAACAAAAAAAAGGAAATTTTAAAAGCAAACAGCACAGATAGCACAGATGCACATTTCAGTGGACAATCTAGGACAGCCCAGCTGCTGTATCTGCAGTCTCTGGCGGGCATTTAACCCACACAGTGAGCAGGAAAGATATCCTAGCTCCAGAATGAACACTCCCTGCCCATCAGCCAGAAGAGGCAAGGGAGGCCGCCTTAAGGAGTTTTTCTTCAGGCAGTGAGATTTAATTCAAGTGCGGTCTGGCCACATTGCTGTCTCTAGCTCCTCTCCTTTGGGAATGGTGCCAAGCAAGGATGCTGTAGACATGGCAATTGGGAATGGAGATTGCTGTACACATCCGCTGCTTATGGAGGGATGCCTGCACAAAAGCAACTGTGATCGTAGCACAAACAGTCCCGCGCCAGCTGAGCCACCTACCCTTCTGTGGTATTTTTTGCGCCTGCTATTTGGGTGGTTCCTGTAACAAAGAAGCAGCAGATTCTCAGCATCAGGCAGAAGTCAGCTGTAGGAGGACACGATCTCCCTTTTTCCCCATAAGAGAGGGCCTCTGGAGGTGTTTTTTCTCAGCGCAGGTAGAGCACACTCCACAGCAGCACACATTCCTGTTATATCACGCTGCCCACCACAAGCCTGTGAAATTCAATGCCTGGCCTAACGGGCAGGTGCTCCTCAGTGCTTGATGAACACTTAACTGAGAAACACCCAAACCACTTGCTTTCTCTGGCACTGAACTCTGGATTTCAGGGGCTAACCCTTACACCGAAAGCTTTGAAAACACATTCTTTCTTCCTAAACTTCCAACACATGAAGTAAAACTGAAGCCTTGAAGCAGACAGCACTGAACAGGAGGGCTACAAAAAGGATGGCTTTAGCTGAAGACCACCATGGAGAGGATTCTTTAAACCACTCAGCCACAGTCTACGTACCCCAGCGTCCTAAACGCAGAATCCTGGGGCACCAGCAGCTCAAAGTAAGGCAGTTTTTTGTATTCCTCATTTCCCACTGCCACATAGTAATGGCCATTCACCAGCTCCTCCCCACCAGACACCTGGGTTCCGTCCAGCCTGCAGAGCCTCGAGGAAGAGACAGCAAAGGCTTTAGAGCTCTCACAAGACTGTGAACAACCCCTCAGCATGGAAGCAAACATGTGCAAAGTGGTAAACAGGACCGAGACAACTCAGAGAGGATCAATCAAGGAAGTACGCCAAAATATTACACCCAGTGATCTGTGAGATGCAGTAGATCTCAGCTTTCTCCTTGGGTGTCAGTAAATAAGTGTATGAGGAGAAGATAGGCTGTATTTGTTGGATAAAAGCCCCTCTCTCTAAACATAAACCCCTTTTTATGCCATGCTTTACTGTTTCCTTATTGCTTTTTCACCAGACCCCCAGCCCTCCTCACAAAGCACCCAGGACATTGGGGTTATCTTTGATTTAAAGATGGGAAAACCTGGAAAGCAAATGAGATGATATTGCAAAAGCAGACTAGAAGTGGCAGTCTGAACTCCCAGTCCTCTGTGCGAATTAGAGCTGCTTATGTTCTGGACATAAGGAAAGGGGAGCCAGCAGTGCCTTGTCTGGATACCCACTTGTTAACAGCTCCGCTGCGCAGGTCAACTTTCTCTGTCAGCGTGGCCAGGAGTGCGTCCCACTGCAGTGGAGTGCTCTTGGAGAGCGGCAGTGGGAAAGGAGGGCTCAGCAAGTCCCCATTCCGGAAAACACTGCAGTAGAAACAACCCAGAGTGTGCAATGAGCCAGTATTCCTGCAGCTGTGGAAGGTGGGGAAAAAAAGCCAGCCACTGGTGCCTGGACAATATTTACAACAAATACTTCTGGTAAAAGCTGGGAATTGTCCCTGTGGGGCAGCATTCCCAGGATCTCACAGAGAAATTGCCTCCTCCAGGCTCTGAAAACATTCCCAGAGACCCTCCAAGGAGAAAACACCGAGGTACTTACTGTATCATSCAGGGCAGGTGGGCGTGCTTCTGCCATCGCGCCAAGACATTTGACTTCCAGGGAGCTACAGTGCAGAACTAGAGACCGAGTTCAGTGCACAAGAACAGCGACAGCCCTGGCACCGAGCCTCCCAGGGCTGTTCCCTGTTCTCCATCAGGAGCTGCCTGCCCTGGGACACTACCTGCCCTGCCTTCACGCTTGCTGCTGCTAGGTGGGGTTTGTTGTCCGCAACACCAAGGCTGGAGAGGCTCTTCACATAACAGAGCACATTCCAGAATTGCCAGCGAACCTCTGAGCACAGATCCTTCCCCTGCACTGTTAAGGGGGACGAAGGTACACAGCAGCAGCCCCTGCGCTGTCTCACATGCCCTACCGATTCCTGTGGCACTTTTGCCTGATCTCCACTGGGCATCTCGCAGCCTTAAATCTCAACTGAAATCTTCAGTTTCATCAGTGCCAGCCCTAATGTCTCTCACACCTCCCCGCTCATTCTGCGCTCCCGCCTGCCCCCACTCAGCTCAGGGACTCACCTGCAGACCCTCGCTGTTCCTTGTCCCGCGGAGCTCCTTCCTTCCATGATTTAAATAGCTGTGAGAACAAGAAGACAATGTTGCCACATACCAACTGGGCTGCGTCTGACTAAAGAGCAGTGAGAAAATGACCGACTGCTCTGCCTTGGAGCATCGCCACCAGATGCGTGGGTCACTTACTTGGGTCACTTCTGAAATGATTCTCCAGGTGCCTCACCTCATGGTCTCCCAGAACTTCAGCCTAATTTAGTCTGCTACATTTAAGAAATTCCCAGCCACATACAGACCATTTCAGATCCCCATGCTAAAGACACCCGTAACATTTTATTCCTTTGTGTTAATCACTGATCAAGGCCCCAAGGGCTGACCAATGTTAATGCAGCCTGGATGACCTCCTCAACAAAATGCAATACACGCCCAGGGAGCCAAATTCACCTGACACACACCCCCACGCATCCCCTCAAGAATCAAGTGATGCCGTGAACTTCTTTAGCCCTCTGTATTTCAGGATGAACCAAACAGCTCTAATTCGAGGATTAGCAAACAAAAAAACTCCCATCAAACCAAAGCTAAAGTATTTGTCAGCAGAGACAGTGTGACTGCCAGCTCTGCTAAGGAAGCGGGCAGCAGAACCTCCCACACGCCACAAAACAAGGTGCACGGGAGGCAGAGCAGCACCGATCACAACATCCTGCCAGAGAACGCGTGCCTCCCCCAACATGTTTTCTTCTGAGAGTCAAGTGACCTTATCAGGAATATTTGCATTTTCCAAGTGATCTGGAATATGTCCAGTAGTTTCCAGGAGGAAAAGAAACTAATCAGTCTCTGGTTTTTGTTGGGTTTGTACCCCTCTTACCTCTTTTTTCCATTCACACCCCAATACATTCCCCACAGAGGTGATCTAAAGCTGCTTACCAAACCCAGAGACCAAAGGTCCGTCTACTCACTCAAGCCTTTTGAACTTTTCAAAGCCCGCAGCCACGTACTGGCACCCATCCTGCAGGTCCCCCAGCTCAGTGACACGGTGGCCGTGCCTGGGTGTGTAGAGGTTCCTCACAGCCAAGGGCGCATGAATGCTCTTGGTCACCTCATTCAGAAACGCCTCAAAGGTCAGGAACCGCCGCTGGTTCACTACGACCTTCCTCCCAGGGAAGAAGGGGTCACCGTTGCGATACAGCACCACATTCTTGGCTGGAGGTACCATTGCTAAGCCACGGGAGCTCATCCCCCGTGGGTCAAGCAAGCCCCGCTGACCACAGAGGCAAACAGACCGACGTGGGACGTGGAGGAGAGACCTGGCCAGCCCCCCGCCGAGCCCAAACCCTTCCGAGCAGCCGCTCTCGTGCTCTGCTGTCCCTTCCCAGCGCAGTCTGGTGCGACTGGCTGTTTCCATGGATGCAGGCCCAGCAGGAGGAAGTTGTGGGCCCGTCTGGAGGCCACATCAAACAACCTGCAGAGCACCTTTCTATTTGAGAACCAGGAAACACATGGCTCTCTAATCCTCAAACACCAAGTACTGCAAGCTCCCTCACCAGCCACTGCAGCCACCAGGCTCAGATTAACAAGCTTGGAGGTACAGTAAGTGCCAGTATCTCTACAGCAGCGGCTCACATCCCACCCAGAGCAGCGCTATCCAGAAGCTGTCACCCCCTTGCCATCGCTTGCTACCTGCATGAGAAGTGCAATGGGTTTCTGTCCTGTGTGCATTGGACAAACATCCACATCCCAGCGGACACACCACCCTTTGCACTGAACAGGTTGCCATGGGTCAAAGTGGGCCATGGACTCACTTGGCTCTGCCTAGGAGAGGAAGGCAAGCCAGACAGGAATAGACAGATTCAGAGATGAGCTTCAGGAAAGCTTTTTATTCGCAAACAAGTCAGCATCATCAGGAACAGAAAGATACATCTGGCATATGGCAAGAGTGACCGCTCAGTCAGCAGGAACRCAGAGTGTTTGCACAGAAGACTTGGGGTCACGGTAGGGAACCACAGCACCATGTGGAAAGTCCCTTTCTGAGGGACCTCAAATGCCCCTGAACTCGAGCAGTGTATAGACAAAGCGCCAAACCCCATAAGTCCTTACTTGCTCCCTCAAGCACCAGTCCAGGTGACTCTGCCACACAGGGAGATATTACCACGGCCAGAGATGTGCAAGTTGGGAACCAGGCCTCATCTCCTGAAGGTCAGGTTTGATGTGCCATCACTCCCCACCAACTGCACAGGAAAGTTAGGAAACTCTCCACCTAGCTTAGTACTTCAACCATGTGTTCCCCAAAGCCTACCACGAGCGCTTGGAGATCCCAGATATTGCAGAGCTGTGACATGCAGAGCCATCCCAAATGCACAACTTAGATACCGATATGGGTCACACACAGTTCAGTGGAGCAGAGCTTGTTCCTGCAGGTTCACAGCACCTGCTGCCTTCAGGCACTTTAGTTCCACCACAAGCAATCAGCTGGTCAGAAAGTGCCTTCTGTAAATGACAGGCTTCCCAGCCTTGATTTTCCCCTAGGACCGTCCAGCTCAGCCAACAGAAGTAGGATTCTTGAGGAAGGAGGCCTCACTGGGACTCTCTCCAGGACACACAACCACCTCTCTGGTTTCACAGTGACGTTTAATCCCTGCTTTGACCAAATATTCACATTTAAAAGAAATAAAAGGCTTTCTTGCCACATTTATCTGAAGTGGAAAACGTCAGTCCACAGAGCTGGAGTTCCCCTAAGCTGCTGCTGTCTGTGAGGTCATGTCACGACTGCGGTGCTGCAGCTCCACTGCTTCCCCACACCAATACAAGTGTCCCACATGCTCAGGAATGCCCTCCTACGGGTCAGGAGTCCCCAGCCTCTGTTTCAGCATCAAGTACTGCAAGAGAAAGAAAACCAAGCACTAACGATTACATCCCAGAGACCTACAAGTAGGAAAGCACCCACCCTTGCAGATTAGCCAGCAAAATCATTGCACTTGGCCAGAAGATGCACGAGTCTCACCTTTCAAGCAATGCAAATAGCAGCTCGCTAAGCTAGCCGGTGCCTAGGTGTATACCGCTGCATTGTACAGACAGGATAACAACGTCCCTGTAGCAGGCCAGGAGCAAAGCTTATAACCAGATCTAAACAGCTCCTGTTTTCCTTCATCATTCCTTTCCCCCCCCACCCCAGAGAAGGGAAAAAAAAAGGCACTGCCATCATCCAATCCAATCCTTGGGTAACTGAACCATCACCGTTCAACCCCAGTCCCACCACAGATGGTACTGCTCTGGCTGCAGACAGGCACTGGTCTGACCCACTGTTTTGGAAAAGGCAAAGTCAGGCCCTTACGTTTTTACGGCTGACAATAGCTTGTTGCAACCACAGCAACTCCATGATCAAGTGATTTCTGTAGGACAGAAGACCAGACCGAGTTCGAGGAAGCTCCTTTATGTCCTCAAGTGGAATTTCTGCAAAGAAATGGAAGAATAATCTATTATTAGAACAAAGATTCAGATTGCACCTACTGTCTCTCCTGCCCTGAGTTGTTCTAACCGCTCCAGGATATTCTCAAGGTTTTGGTTCTCCAAGGACCTACTGTGCCCCCGGCACTCACCACCAGGTCCTTCAGACCATGCAGGAGAGCGCACGCTGCGCGCCGGCTGCCGTCTCTTACCCAGGCAGGCTTCAAGGGACTCTGCCTCCAGGATAGCGCTGTCCCACACAGAGGACACACTGCTGTCGTTCTGCCAATCCTCGCTCTCTGCTGGGGCGCTGCACCCCTTTTCAGTGCATTTATCGGCATCAGCCCCGAGATTTGGGGGGCTCACTACATCGCCTTCACCCACGGAGCTCAGTTCTTTCTCGCTTTGCAGCTGGGTYGTAGGTTTCACACTGCTGCAGCCCCAGTCCCGTTCTGGTTCAGAGGCGTCCAGCTCCTCCTGTGGTTTTTCTGTGCTGGCCTCATCACTCGGTACAGCCTTCTGCAGACCTGAACACTTCCCTTGTGTTGGCTTCTAAAGGGGCAACATGTGAGAGATTGAAATATAAGGAAAAGAAAATATAAAGATCTGAAAGGTGGCTCTGCTGCGGGCCAGAGGCTCTGTCCCAGCCAGAGATCTGCTGTTAGCAGCACTCCTGCCACGACACCGACGTGCTCTGGTTTGAACCATCACGAACTTTTTAAAGGGCTTTCCTTCCAGAAGTGGTAAAAACATTAGAGAGCGGCGCTCAGCTGCCGCAGGAGCGGGTCCAACCGTTCAGTACGACCGGCTGAGGTGGGTGCCCGGGGACAAGACCCGCAGGAGTCACCTACGCAGGTCGGGTGTTTGACTTGAGGCTGAGCTTCACCCGGCGTTAGAAATCCTCAGTCGGGGACTCAGGGGCACAAGCCAGGGAGAGTCTTACAGGCCTCGGCTATGTAATTATCATTTTTAATTTGGTAGAAACACAGGTTCCTGGCACTATGCTGCAAAAGTATCGTCTGCCCAGTCCGCCAGGCCACACCACCCGCCGTGCCCCCGTGTTCCCCCCCTCAGACGGGGCTGCAGGAGCCCCCGCACGGACCTCGGGGACAAACACGGGCCGCGGCAGGAACCGTCCCCTCCACTCCAGCTGGCTCAGGTCTCCTTCGATCTCCCGCACCACCTCCTCGTACTCTGCCCGCAGGCTCCCGAAGCGCTTCCGCAGCAGGTAACCCCTGACACAGGCCTGCGGGCACGGGGCGCAGGCGCTGCTGGAGCCAGCGAGAGCCCCCCCGCCGCCCC
>JAYKAV010002766.1:1036896-1051456 GCA_035582835.1 Phoebastria nigripes | reverse complement strand
CCGCGTCCTCCCACGGGCCCCCGCCCACTCGGGCCCCCCCAAGACCCCTGTCCCGGGCGGGCCCCCCCACCTGCAGGCGGGTGACGGCGCGGAGCAGCCGCTGCCACCCCTCCGCCTCCGCCTGCGGCCCCAGCGCCGCGGCCATGGCCGCCGCCGCCCCGACAACCGGGCGCCGCCTGATGGCGTCGTCCGCCCGCGCCGTCAAGCCCCGCCCCCTCGCCGCCGCCACCCGTCACTGTGGGTCCCACCAAAATGGCGGCGGGAGGGGGGGGGGCGGTGTTGGTCTCGCAGGGCCCGACCGGCCCTGCTGTCCCCGCGTTGCGTGACCGGTGTCGCCTCCATCGGCCCTTCCGCGGGGGGGTGGCCCCGGTGGGGGGCTCCCGTGGGGTCTCCTGGTGGCGGCTGCCCCCCAGCCGGGCCGGGCGCAGGGTCAGGCCGCTGCCTCGTCCTCGGGGTCGGGGCTCTCCGCCAGGTGCAGCTTCTGTCTGAGCGTGGGTCAAGGGAAAGTGCCGCGGGGACGTGCCGTCCCCCCGCCACCGCCATCACTGCCGCCACCGCCATCACTGCCACCACCGCCATCATCACTGCCACCACCGCCATCACTGCCACCACCGCCCCTGCCCCGCGCCCGGCCCAGGATACATGGAGCTGCTGAGCTCCTCCAGCTGCGGAGGCAAAGGCAGAGGCTGAGGCGCCGGCAGGGAGGCCGGGGCCGGTGGGGATCCCGGCCATGGCAGCAGGGCCGGGCAGGGGGCGAGGGGGGCGACACTCACGTGTGCCAGCAGCTGGTCCAGGTTCCTGTCGGCCGCTGCCTTCTTCTGCTCCTCGGGGAGCTCCTCCACACAGACGTCGAGGCCGAAGTGGAGCCGCGCCAGCTTCTCCTGCATCTCCCGCACGTGCTCCAGCTGCTCGAAGGAGCACTCCTTCCCTGCGCCCGCAGGCGGGAGCTGTCACGGTCCACCAGCCCCGGCCCCCACCCTGGCCCCCCTGACCCCCCCGGCCCCCAAGCCCCTCACCGAAGGCCTGCAGCTTGCCCGAGTGGAAGTCGCTGAGGAGGCTGAGCAGCCCCCCCTCCATCTCACAGACATCGGAGACGTCGGTGAGGAAGCTGTGCTGCAGCGGGGCCCCCCGCGCCGCCCCCGCGCYGCCCGCCCGCACCCGCTCCTTGCTCATCCTGCATGGGGAATAGAGAGGCTGGCATCGCCCAGACCCCACCTGACCCCCGCACCGGAGGGGCCGTGGGGGGCTGGCGGTCACCCCCACGCCAGCACTGACCGCCTGAGCCGGGCACGCTGCCTGGGTGAGGGCAGGGTGGGCAGTGGCAACGTGAAGGACATGCTCTTGCTCGGGGCCAGTGGCCGCAGGGCCCCAGCGGGCGCTGGCTGGGCCAGGCAGGCCTTGGGGCTCCGCTTCTTCCTCCAGTCCTCCATCCTGAAGGGTGTGGGGGCACCRGAGCCGCGGGACGGACACCCTGCGCGGGACGGACACAGCTCTTGGTGGCCTCTTCCCCACACGGGGCCGCTTGTCCCTGGAGAGGACAGGTCTGCCCCGAGCTGGCAGGGATTGGGGTCCCCCCAGGGAGCAGCGCCGGCGTGGTGCCCCCCCTCCTGCCTCAGCCTGTGGCGCGGCGGAGGGGCCCCGGGACCCTCAGCGTGGCGGCATGCCGGCCATGGCCACGGGTGAGCCGCGGCAGGGCTCCACGGGCTGCGCCGCTGCTCTGCGGCGGTGGGAGGGCTGAAGCCAGGAGGGCTGAAGCCAGGAGCTCGGACCCCCCTCCCTGGGCACCGGCAGCCAGGCTTAGGCTGCACTATCCCGGCGTCTGCGCTGGAGCATCGCGAYGTGGAGCAAAGCCAGGGCCCGAACAGCGGCTGGGGGCTGCCGGCCTGGCCTTGGCTTTCAGCGTCTTCCCCAGCACTGCAGAAAAGAGGATTTCGGCCACACACGCCAAGCGACCCCRGCTGCCCTCAGCGAGCGTGGGGACCCGTCACCCCCGAGGCACCAGCCAAGCACCCCGTGCCTCAGGGCCCTTCACGGTGGCGGGACGGGGCTGCCGGCGGGGGCTGTGGGAGCCCCTTTGTCCGCAGCCTCCGGCCGCCCTCCCCAAGCGCCACGGCCGCATGGGGGGGACTGACCTGCGCCAGGCCCCGGTCCGGCCTGCGGTGCCGACCCGGCCGCGTCCCCGAGCCCGCCGGACACCCCGAGCCCTGCCGGATGCCTGTCCCCAAGCCCGCTGGACACCCCAAGCCCGCTGGACACCCGTCCTGCAGCCCCGGGGCTGGGATTTGCATTTAAAGGGAAAGGGAACTTCCTCCAGCTCCGGCGCGTCCCCAGGGCAGTGGCACTGCCAGACACCGGCTGCCCGAGCGGCGTGCAGGATGGCCAGGCCTGGCCCCAACTGCAGCACCGGCATCAGCTTCATGCGGGAGAGGGCAGGATCCGGCCCACGGTCCCGCAGAGCTGGCGCAGGCACAGCGGCCGCGTTGGCACAGCCCGGGCCTGGCGCGGGCGATGGGGTCCGTTCCCGTGTGCCTTCCCCAGGAGCACCCCGGCAGACCCGGGGTCTCCGCCTGCCACCCCCTTCAGCTGCCCCAGGCCGCCGGGGTTTACCCCACGTCCTCCCGGCGTCACCGGACTCGCGTGATCACAGGATCCGCCTCTGCAGGAACGAGCTCCAGCCCTCACGCAGGGGCGAGATTAAAGACAGGTCAGGTCCCCGCAGCGTACGCAGAACTGAATGCGGCTTCTTGTTTAAATCCTTGCAGGACTTTAAGCCAATCTGAGACATTTTGGAGCTGATGCAGACACCAGGGACTGGCCAGTCGGGGGTTCGATACCACCAGTGCCAGGACCCCCAGGGCAGGGGGGTCTGACACAGCCCACGGCACTCGGTGGCCGCGCTGGCTTGCAGGGAGGGAGAGACGCAGGCGAGATGCCCCATGCCGGGGGTCCTGGGGACAGACCCACCCGACCTTCCCCCCTGGCAGCGATGTCCCATCACCGCTGCAGCAGCAGGACCCACCCTGGCCCTGCTGGGAAGGGCCAGGCCCCTGGGAGCCGGGGAAGCCGTGCCCAGCAGATGCTGACGTGGCCTCCCCGCTCCCACCCCGCAGCCCAGTGCCCCAAATCTTCACTCCCGAACATGGCCTAATGAATGAGAAAGAACAGAGGCAGCAGCAGCGAGGTTGGGTGCATTTCTATTGGCTATGAAGATACATACAATAGCCCCCACAGAAGTTATCTGTACCATAACAGGGAAAAGAGAAGAAAAAAAAAAGGGGGGGGGGGGTGATGACTTTCTAAGAAGTTTTTCTTTTACTGAAAGAGTGGGAAGAGAAGTCCAGAGCCCAGCTGCAGCCCTCGCCCAACCCGGCTGCTGGGAATGGGGTGCTCCCACCAGGCCAGAGCTACATTCACTTGCTCGGGGGCTCCTGCCAGCTCCTTCCAGAGGCAAACGTGTCCCTGCACTGGAGGAAGCAACACTGACAGCGAGGGGCCAGAAGACAAAGCCATGCTCAGCTCCGGGGAACACGTCCCAGTGGATGTTCAAGACTGTGGCTCTGCAGAGACTCGTTAGACCCTGTCTCTGCTGTAGACAGCCACATTCGTTAGACCTGAACTCGCTGGAGTCCCTGTGGAGGAAAGGAGGATGCGGAGACACCTCCCGTGGGCTGCTCGCCCGGTGGTGAGGCAGGTCCTTCACGAGGGCACCGTACAATTGCGGAGAGAAGACGCAAGAGCAGCTGCGTTGCCAGAAGAGAAACCAAAGCTGTTCCGCTGAACACATCCACTGCGAAGAACGGCTCCGGCCAGCTCGCTTCAGCTTCAAGCAAAAGGCAGGCAATGCTGAAAATAAAGTCTGTTGTAAAGAGAAGCTGCAGCAAGGAGGTTTCCAAGCAAGTAGAGGTCTCCCGAAAGAATAGCGAAAAGGGAGTGTCTTGAGAAACTAAGGAGAAATCCCCCAAGCCCTGTGCCAGCAGGCCCCACATCTGTCCATAAACACCCTCCCAGCACAACAGGGTCCTTTGGGCAAGCGCTTCACCCTGTGGGTAGAGGCCGCAGGGACCCTCCCAGACACAGCGGCACTTGGGAGATGCTCTTCTGAGAAAGCAGAGAGGGAAAGGAGAAAGGGGGGGCTGCGACAGCACCAGCGCAGCTGGACTGGAGGGCCCACGGGGGTCTGATGCTGCAGAAGGGACCAGCCCACAGCACGGTCCTTGTGCTGGTCCTGGCGATTCGGCTTAAGCAGCAGGTCGTGGAGCAGACGCAGGTTTTATCCTCCTGGAAGCCCAGCTCCGTGGACGCCTCCGAGACCGCCCGCTTGGCACCGAGGGATGGGCTGGGGAGGTCCTGACACGGGGGCAGAGGAGCTCAGGTGGAACCTCCCCGTCCCCCTGCACAATAGATGACACGCGCTTGTGCAAAACACTTGGGAATTAGACCTTTGGATTAACTGTTTAATACACTTGTGCACATGTGCGTATAGCAAAGAGGCAACTGTGAATCATAAGGCTATTGAGACATTGGCAGATTCTGGGAAGAGCAAAGGCCCCCCGGGAGGCCTGGGTGAACCAGGCACCCCCAGTTTCTCTGCTCTTTTTGTCCCCGTTCAATACACAAAACCCACACAGAGGAGGGGAAACGGCCTCTTTCGCCCTCATTTGCTCAGCTCACACACGAGAGAGCTGCCAGCCAGGGCACGAGAAAGCAAGAGCAAGTCCGGGAGCTCCCTCCTGCCTGAGGCAGAGGAGGGAGGGAGAATCCAGCGCCGGGAAACACTTCGGTTCTCCCCTGCTCAGCTCATTTGCTTTCACTCGATGCGAGAGTCGCTGTGAAGGTGGAGAGGGCGACGCATCCAGCTGTCCCAGCGCCACGTGCCGGGGCAGATCCACGCACCTGCTTTCCTGAGCTGCGCTAGGTTTTAGGGGAGTCGCAGCCTGCCAATGACAAGGTCTTTTAGTGAAAGGGACGATCAGTTGAGTCTCCATATATTAGTTATTCACGCACACGCAGGGAGGTGGGTCATTCTAGTTTTCATGTATATCCATATATAAAGTGTACGTTGCCCTGCACATATTTTATATATCATATATATATCATATATATATATATAAAATTTTAAAAACCCTCCAAAAACCTAAGCTAGGAAATCTCAAATCCCCAGGAGGGCTGTCCTCTCACGCCTGTCCAAGGACCAGGAGAGGGGCATCAGATCGAGTCTATGGAAACATTCACGTTACCCTCCCTCGCCCTACCTCTGCCTACCGCACAACAGGCTCAGTCAGCGCCCTGACTGCCTTCCTCAGTCCCACTCTGCCCCAAGGCTCCTATGCTCAGTTCTCCCAGGCTCTCCGCAGGATCCGTGCTGTGCGTCGGCTTTCCTGAGTGAAGGCAATCCTCAGCCAGGCGCTGCTCTGCTGGAGCACCTCCCGCCGCCGCCTCGGAGCCGTCCCGAGATGGGTCCTTCAAAGGCTCCAACAGGTCCGTGTCTGCCCGGGGCGCGTGGGCACACAGGTCCTGCACCTTCTTATTGAGGTCGTTGCGCTCCGTTTGCAGGGCTCGGCACAGTTTCTCCAAGCGCTGGATTTTCACCTGAAGCCCCTCTAACTCTTTGTCCCGAAGGGTTTTCTGCAAATAGAGAGGAAGTTCAGACTCTACCACACTGGGGACAGAGAGGCAGAAAGGGAGAGAGATGAAACCTCAAAGGGAAGCTCAAGGGGAAAATACTTGTGACCAAGCAAACATCTGGCATTCAAAGAACCCGGTCACTGCTTCTTTCTTCCTTTGCCCCCACCAAGGCCAAGTGCTGCTGAGATTATCTGACTTCTTCCACGCACCTCTGCACTCATTAACCATCACTCCTGCCACGTGACAGAGGGCTCCTACCACCATGTGCAGGGAAGGAAATCAAGCTGAAGGGAAAAACACCTCCCCACCCAGCCTGCCTGCCATAAGACAGGAGCCGTCCTGCTATCCCTCAGCCCCGGCCCAACGCCACACAACACAAACACATCACCACACTGCTCCAGCTGCCTGCCTCCGCACAGGACAGCCAGAGCCTCCTCACCTCTTCAGCCATTTCCAAGAGAGCCTTGTTGCTGCTCTCCCAGCGAGAGCGGTACATCGTGGTCTCTTTCTCCAGCTTCTTGATTTTCTTAGTCATCTACAGAATCACGGTGACAAAAAGGGAACAAATAAGCCACAGGCAGAGCGCTGCAGTCAGTTCCATCTCACATGTCCTCAAATGGGCACCCACTATCCCAGCGCAGACCGTGAGGATCTGCTGTCCTGGGAAACGTCTCCTTGTCTCGCTGCAGTCAGCTTCACCAGAGGAAAACACTGACCAGGTAACAACAAACAACGAGATGGGTAGTGCTGCTTGTTCTGACACAGGTGGGGCACAGCAAGGATGGTATCGATCTTCTACGAGCAGCCAGCTCGTGGCTGATTTTAATACCAGCAAAACTAAACAAAACTACAGAGCTGCAGCTCTTCCAGCTCGCAGAAGCATCGAGGAGAGACAGACAGGCAGTGCCTCCAGCCCACGCAAGCTCTGCTGGGCAGCAAAAGTGTTACCCACCTTCTCCATCTCCTGTTTAAATGTTGTGAACACTTCACTGCTTTTGGAAAGGGTGTTCTGGAATTCTTCAAACTTCTCTGTGTAGAGAGCCAGCTGCGGGGAGAGACAGGGTTACAGTTCCTTGCTGCTCACCACGGCACCTCCTGACAGCCTTCCCCAGGAGAGGGGAGATGTCAGCCAAGAACTGAGCTAGGTATCTTGTGACTGGACTTTATGACAAACAAACTGGCAGCACAGAGCTGCTCTGCCAACATTAAGCACTGGGGAATGTGGAAAAATCCTTTCCTAGGGAAACACCCTCAGATGCGTTCTGCAAACATCTCCTGGCCTCGGCAGGAGGCACTTGCTGGGTCTGATTCAGCAAGGTATGATCACACGACTGCTCCCAGTGCTGGGAAATGCGCTGGTAAAAACCAAGGCCCCTTTCTCCCAGAAGGCAGAATTGCTGAAGGAATCTCAGCTCACACCGTGCTGACACAGGCTCACCAATACCAAGCCCAGGAGCAATCCTGCCCCTGCGTTTTCCAGATTAAGGAACTTTGGGTTGTTCCCTGCTTAGGGAGGAAGGAAAAAAACCAAACAAATAACCAGGCTGAGCACACAGACCGGGTAACTCACCTGCTGCTTGAGATGGGTCTCCTGCTGCTTCATCAGCTCACACATCCTCTGTGATTCCACAGCTTCCTTCAGCAGCTAGGGAAGAGCAAAAGCAGTTACCTGGCTGCCACCGGGCAAGGCTCTCGACATGCCCCTGCGTGGCTGGCGCTTTGCCTGGAGATGGGAGCGGGCTGGGAGAAACACAAAGAGCAGAGCAGGGCTCCAGCCTTGCTCCTGCAGCCGCTGGGGGAGCGGTCACTGCTGGGCGCACAGGAGGCCTGCGATGGCCTGATCCGATTTGGGCTCTGCACTCAGGGATCCAACAGTAACAAGCTTCCACAGAGGAACAAGGCAAAAAGCAAAGTGCTCACAACCATTAGAGAACTGCTCTAAGACTTACAAAGTCCTTCTCCCGCTGGTGTCTCTCCTCTGCCTCCTTCAGCATTTCCTGCGCCTGCTGGAGCTTGGCGTCCACCAGCTGCTGCTGCAGGTCCTTGTGTTTGAACACCTTATCAATGTGCTGCCAAGGGAACACCACCAGTCACTGACATGCTCAGCCCAGTCCTTGCTGCCCAGCCAATGACCCCAAGGAAAGATCCCAGAGCCCAGAGGCCCCTTCTCCCCTCCAGCAGCAGAAACACACTTCACTGGGCAGAACGGATGTACCAGAGCAGCCCTACACCAGGTTTCCCACCCTGACCCACCTCCTCCCGCAGCTCGTACTGCTCGATGAGCTTCTTGAGCCGCTCTGCCAGCTCCATGTTCTCCTGGCGCAGCTTGGAGTTCCTCTCGTTGTGCTGCTCCATCTGGAGCTGGATGTCGTTCAGCGTCACCTGGAAGTGGGATGTCACCTCCTTCCGCTTCTCCTCTTCCTCCCGCGCACGCTGGACACCCTCCTCCTGCGCGAGGAGGGCAGAGACAGCAGGGACATGTCAGCCTCTGTGCTGGGCAGGTGAGGAAACCCACCCAGCCTCCCACCATTGCTTACATCAATCGGGAAGGGACTTTGCGCCACAGCCTGGCAGCCCCCTTCCTCAGCTTGCTTTGGGCCTTTCCCCTCCCCTTCTCCAGTGAACATACCCTGAAATAACACTCAGGCACGGTGGATAATGATGGCTTAACAGTAAAATTAAAGCATTGCCCTGGACAGTAGACTGTGGGCAATCACTGGTAAAGGTAAGTTTCTCAAAACGGCTCACAGCAAGTGATCCAAGTGCTTGGGATGAAGCAGCTCCTGGAATAGTGCCCAGGAGACACTTGCCTTGAGGGTACGGTTGTGTCTCTGGAGCTCGCGGCACAGGCTCTCCAGCTTGCTGCGGGCCAGGATGGCCTTGCTGTGCTCGCTCTGCAGGTGGTCCTTCTCTTGCACCAGCTGCGTCTGCTTCTTCTGCAAGATCTTCATCTGTTTCTGGGAGTTACGGTGCTCTTCCAGCTAGGACAGGGGAGCAAAGGGCACAGATGCAGCAAAACAGACCAGGGCAACATGCTGTGCCCCTACGAGGGGACACGGGGATCAAAACAGTGCTCTCTCTGCTCTGAGAGGAGGACAAGAGCTCTGTAACACAAAAGATGCCACTTCTGAGCAGAGCAGGACTGACACAGAGCCCAACATCCCCTGGACAGGGCCTTTCTCCTTCCTGAATTCATGTCCTGCTGGAATCTGAAAGACTTGCACGTTCATCCAGCACCTCCACGCGCTTGTTGCTCAAACGGAGCGGAGCTCTGAGCACAGGGAAAACCTGAAGACGTCCACTTCAGACATGCACACAGTCCCACACCTCTCCTCCACACTGGATCCGTGCACAGAACTAAATCCGTGCCTAGAACTCCTAGCTCTGGTTAAATGTGGCATCAAACTTTGTGTGTGTTGTATGGCTGAATGTGCACATGTAGCAGCATGGTGACTCTGCCAAACACACATTTCTTGCTAGGAAATTATCAACAGAAATGCAGTGACTGAGTGGTGGAGACAGGAGACGTATCAGTGTGGTAGTCTGTCACAGCTGGGCCTGCCAACTCGCAGCTCAGCCCTGCCTGCAGAGAGATCAGGACGCGCAGGCTCAGCAGAACAGACCTGGCCACAGTACACTCCTGGGACAGGATGGGCAAGAGATGCAGCTTCCACATTAGAGGAGCAGAGAGAAAACAGATCTGAAGTCCTCTTACACGCAGATTTGCCAAAAATACTCCTGTCCATGCTTACGCTTCTGCAAACAACAACACCTGGCTGGACCAAGCAACATCTGTCCTCTGATATTTGGATATCCAGAGCACTGCAGAGATCCCAGAACATACGCTTGCAAAGCTACATGTGTGTTCCTGGACTGTCCCTCTCAACATCAAGGAAAAAAAAAAAAAATCTACAGCCACCTTCTGCCTCCTCAAGCAGCTCCTGTGCTCACTGCTGCAGTGTCCTCCCCCAGCCCCAGAGCCTGGAACGAAGAAATAAGCACTCACCAGCTCAGCGTATTTCTTGCACAGTGCTGCTAGTTTCTCCTCTGGCGTGCTCAGGGTGTTCAGCGTCTGCATCAGCAAAGTGATTTCTTTGCCTGGAATGAGACACAGAATTAAAATAAATAAATAAATACAATAAAGTCACTTACACAGAGTTCTGGCTCATAAGGGCAAAGACAGGAGAGACAACCCAGGTCTCACAGCTGTGCCTGCCCTGGGCCAGAGCTACCATCTCCAGTGCCTTCTCAGGGCTCTGCCCTGCAGGTTTCACCGCATACAGTGGGTGATCAACTGAAGCAGGTGGGGAGAGACCTGGTTTTCAGAGCAGGAAACCACCACTGGGCTGGCTAGAGAGAGTTGTGTCCAGCAGAAGAGAAATCCACATAATTCAGAGGCTGCAGCAGCACCCAGGAGCAGTCAGTGCCTTTGCAGCGCTCAGTACATTTCCTCACATACCACAAAACACGCTGCTGTATCGTCCCCAAACACTGCTGCACATCACGCACCCAAGGCGCTTACTTCACTGAGGGCAATTAGTGCAGTATAAAATCAATGTCTGCACCGAAGTTCTCAGGCTGGCAGCACAACCAGAGCAGGGAACCTCTTACCTAGGCCCTTGGCTTTCTTCTTTTCCTGAGCCTTCTTCTGATCCCGCTCCCCACACTCCTCACCGGGTCGAAACTCTTCAGTCCCCTTCGTGCTTTCCTTCTCCCCGTTCATCTCGGGGCTGCCCGACTCCTGGTCACCGTTCCTCGGGGACTCGCTACGACACTTCTCGGCTTCTTCCGGCTCCACGGGCTCACTCTGCCCACCGTCCTCGCCTGGACCTTCCTGGCTGGCATCCACACAGTATGTGTTCAAGATGTCCTCAAGCTGTCTGCTTAGCTCTTCGGAGACGTCACGCACGGCAGGCTGGGAGGACTTGGTGTCCTCCTGTGCAAGAGGAGCTGTGGGAGATGGGAACACAAAAGCATGAGACTTCCCCCACACCGTCTATTCTCTGGTCTCTCTAAACACACGGCAAAGGGAAGGTTTCCCGAGCACCCCACTGCACTGGGGCTGGCTAAACTTCCAGCAACATAAGCTGCTTTGTTCTGGCTGCGTCTCCAGCCAGCTGCCCTGACAATGGAGGTGCATTCCTAACAGCCTCTCTTTTGATCACGAGAGCATGACCAAGCCCCTGACATCTGTCAAGAGCAAAAATTCCCCCCCTCCCCACCATCCTTTAACGAAAGCAGGTTGTGTGTGAGCTTTCCCTCACAGGAACTGCCTGCTAACGTCCCCAGAGCCAGGCTTTTTTACATTACAATAGATTTTTAAACCTGAGTTAGCCTCTCTCCTCACATATAAGAGCAGCTGTACTGTCTCAGATCAAATGTATCTTGTCCCCAACAGCGGACGCTTAGGGAAAGAGCAGACAACATGCCCTTCAGTACGCTGCTTTGCTTCCAAAGTTCCTCCAAATGAGGGACTTGCAGCAGTTGGTTATTAAACTAACTCTACTCGCTGTGCGTTTCCTACATCCCACATTCACTAGGCATCAGAATACAAGGCGGGATTAATTTTAACCAAGTACCTACTCGGTTAGACCTCATTTTCGTCTTCCAGAGAATAATTTTTATTCTGGAAGCGCCAGTAACAGGGCAGGTCACTCAACACAATGCTGCCCCAAGGAAAGAGTTGTCTGACATTTTCTGAATGGAACCCTTAAGGTCTAAGCAACGATAAACAACCCATCGTTTTCAGATGAGGATGAACTCCACGCTTCGGTCAGGAAGCGGTAACTACTTCAGAACTGTACACACACAGAAATAGGAAGAAACCAGGATTTTCTGCCCCTGGAAATCACAGCTGCTCTTATACAAGTAAAAAGAGCTGGATACAGTGGCCCACTCTCATAGAGAGACAGCACCAGCCTGACTCTTTCCAGGCTTGAAACCCACCCTCACAGGTTTCCTGTGCCTTGCTGCTCGGGCTGTCAGCATCGCCATCAGCCGCGGGCAGGGAGCGGTGCACCCCGGGCCCCGGGGACTCCCCACCTTCCAGGGGTGCTGCGGCCTCCGGGGAGTCGCCTTCCTCCAGCACCAGACCGCTGCTCATTTTGGAAGAGCTGGCAGGCCGTGGGGCTGCTTTGGTCTCCCCACCTTGGTTCTTCATCGTGACTTTTCTCCCTGCTCAGTCTCAACAAACCCTAGAGAAAGAGAAACAGCAACCACACTTAATTTTAAGAWGTAACAGTTTGGGGGATTTTAGGAGTCATCAACCTGGACTGGGAAGAAACTTGTTCTCGGCAGAGGCTGCCACCCGCAGCTCCACACTGAGAAAAGCATCATTTTGTTTTCAATTTGCACCTCACCGCAAAGGTCTCCGTATCAGGATAACTCCTCCTCCAGCTGAGGAGAGCTGGAAGCAGCCCCTCCTAGAGCAAGGCAGCATCTCCCGACTCACAGACAGCATGCGGTTTTCCTAATCTGCTGGGCACAACCTTCTCAGCCCTGGCTCTCCTTCCCCCTCGCCCCCACTGTGTTTTAGTCTCGGATTTCAAAACTCGGAGCGGTCTGTGCACACTGACAGAGAAACCCCCTCCCTGCGGTGGAGACCAGAGCCTCAACAGCAGAAAGGTCGACACCTACTAAAACCACACACCCAGCTGAGGAAGGCCCGCAGCTCCCCGGCAGAGCTGGTGCTCAGCACTGAAAAGATTAACCAGCATCGCCATGAGCCAACGCTAACAGACCGAGCCCAAATCCCGGCTCCTCTCTCCTCATCCTCTCTCCCTCCGCAGGGTACGTATGTTCTCAGCCTGCCCACCCGCACCCTCTGCTCTAGTTATGACGCTAATTAGGGAGCAGAGGCAGCCAACGCTCCTAGTCTAGAGGCAAGGGATTGTTCCACGAAAAGTGGAGAACAGCTTTTCTTGCCATTTTGCAGCAGTTACGCAGAGCTCTCAGCTTTTCCTCAGAGAACAGCCCAGGACAGGGCTTATGAAGGAAAAATACAAGAGAAAATTAGCGGTGGCGGCAGCCAAGCACATGTGTCATCCACCCACGTGCCGGCTGGAGGCCGTGCCCCCTCCCACGGCGGGCCTGGCAGCACCGCTTCACGCCACACACATGCCCCACAGCCTCGGGCGGCTCTTTTTCTTCCACCGCTGTAAATAGCGCAACTCCCGTGCGCTTCCCGAGGCCCCGGCGGGCGATAACCGGCTCCGCGGCACCCCACGCGCCCTCCGCACCCCACCCCGGGCGGCAGGCGACCGCTCTGACCCTGCCTCGGCCCTCGCCCCCACCCTGGCTGCCCTCGCAGCCTCCTGCCCCCCTCTCCCCCAAGCCCATCGCCCCCGCCCTTGACACCGACACCCCCGTTCGTGCCCCAGGCGCGGCTCTGCCCCCGTTAATGCCTCTGCCTTCACCCCGTATGATCCCCCCATGACGTTAAAAGCAGACACCCGCCCCCCAGCACCGCAGTGACATCATGCACGCACCCCCGTGGCGTCAGCTCCAGCGGTCTGACGCAAGTCTCCCCTCTCTCCTCAGCCAATCAGCGCGCAGGACCCGGCGGCACCCCGGTACATCGGAGGGAAGGGGGAGGGGAGGGAGGACGGAGCGGCCCCCTCCCCGCGCGGCGCGGCGCGGCCTCGCCGGTGCCGGTGCCGGTGCCGGTGCGGCTGCCCGCGGCGCCCCGCCCGGCTCCTCCGCCGGCCTCCGCGCTGAGGGAAGCGGCTCCGGCCCGGGCCTCCCAGCGGGAGCGCACTGCGCATGCGCTGGGCCGCGCTGCCGCCCAATCAGCGACGAGGCGCCGCGAGGCCTGCCGGGAAAGACCGGGGAGAAGCGGCAGCCGCGGCGGGAGGCCCCCGCGGACTACAGCTCCCGGCGTGCCCCGCGCGGGGCCCCTCCCGCCGCCTACAGCCCCCAGCGTGCCCCGCGCGGCGGGCCCAGCCGTGAGCAGCCTCGCCTCAGGCACCGGAGAGCGCTCCCGCCACCCCTGACGGGGGGGGGGGGGAAGTCACGGCAGGGCCTCCCGCCTCCACCCGGGAGGGGAAACCACCCCCGCCGCCCCCACCGAGAGACGTCCGCCACAGCCACAGCCCGGTCAACTGCACAGATGTAGTTTATTCGTTTCACAATAAAGGACTCGTCAAACCAGAGCTCCGCGCCAGCAGCACCGCGCCTGGCCTCTCACCCCCTGGAAGGCCCCCGCAGCCCAGAAGTGTTTTTGTTCTCGGCAGCCCCGCGCGTTCGCTCGTGTCGAATGAAGTCTTGGCTAAGGAAACTCAAGCCGGGTAGAGGAGGTGCAGACAGCTCTGTGTTCGCTCATACAGTACGTGAGTAAACGGAGGGAAAGAAGCAGGACAACCGGTGAGGGAGTGGGGGCCGTCGTTTCCAGGTGTGCCTGCCTCACAGTGCTCTATTTACATAAATTACAGAAATTTCATATATATTTTTCTCTGAAGCCCAATTAGACAAATATCTACCTATATATAATATAAAAAATACAGAGATTTGACTTTTTTTTTTTTTTGGAAGTAAAATGTACATGATCCAACTGTGAGCAGGAGGTAAACCTGAAAACTCAGGCCTGTTGCTACTGAAGTTAACACCGCATACAACACTGCTGTCAAGTGTGGTTATGTCCTCTTCCTCCAACCCATAAAATGATCCACCCCAACCCAAGTCAGAAAAAAAACCCAGAACTCAAAACATGTTTTCATGGAGGAAAAAAAAAAAAATTTCAAGTAAAGATGCAAGATGAGTTTCACCATTTCAACAGTTCTGTGACTTCAGTCAGTAGCAATGCAAACAAAGCCTGTGCAACGGCAGCTGTGCTTCCTGTTTCAAAAACCACCCAAGCATCCCGCCCTCTTCATAGTTACCATCTTTGGGGTCTTGTTGCTTTTTTTTTTTTTCCTTGTAAATACCACTAGCAGTTCTT
>JAYKAV010002766.1:1003355-1036828 GCA_035582835.1 Phoebastria nigripes | reverse complement strand
AAAAAAAAAAAAACCAAAAAAAAAAAGTCTAGACAAAGGGAAGAATCCTTCCCCCCAGAAAAATCTTCCCAGGAGTGGGAGAACTTCCCATTTCTCTGTCCATTTACAGTATTTCAGGGGAACTTGGCCCAGGTTCAACAGGACTGTCCACTGAAGGAGGGTCGCAGAAAGGCCAGGGCTAAACTTTGCTCTTGGCAAATTAGAGTCTTTAATAAAGAGTAACATGTGCAAAAAAATTAAATAGATCAACCCAGGTTTCCAGAATTATTGTTGTCAGAATGCTTACTTTCTATCTGTGTTCTTACCCAACCCAATGCTGAAATCTCAATTAAGTACCCGAGGTAAAAAGTGACATTTGGGAGAGATCACCACAAAGAAAAAAAAAAACCAAGAGGTGCAATCTGTTACCTCAGTGTCCTTCCTCCACCCAGATGCCTGCTTTAAAGACTTGTATGCAGCAGCAAAAAGAAAAAAAAAAAAGTGTAAGACTATCCCCTCCTCTCCATGAGGACAAAGCACTGTTTCTAGTTGTTTGAAGGAAGAATTGTTTCCTAACAGGTGGAGTGGGTGTTTAGCCTTCCATTTGCAAGGAGGGGATGGGACAATCAGCTGCTCCCAGTTGCTTTCCGGCAAGTTTGTGGTGTTCTTTTCCCCCGGGCACATTATAGCTGGAAACCTTCCATGGGGGCTTCAGGTTGCTGGAAGATGAATTGCTGCTGGTTCTCATCTACCTGGGGAGCTAGAGCGGAGTCATCCTCTACTCCAAAGTAGTGCTCAATCAGGTCAAAGGCCTTCTGGTAGATCTCTTGGTTCTCATGGCTCTGTAGGAACTCTATCTTATCCAAACCTTGGAGGAAAAAAGTGGAATGCGATGAAACAAGGAGATCCTGATATTTACACTGACCCACATCCATCCTTCACCCTTGCCTCTGTTCACTGCAAGGCCTTTGCCTGTGTTAGATTTGCATTTCATGAGCAGCACTGAGATCTAAAGCTAACTATTCCAGAGCTGCTTGTGGATTTCATCTGTATCAGGCAGCATTAACGTCTTTTCAATAGTAGGTTTAGCTGACACAGCTAAAGCAGATGTGCTCCCAGCTCTCTGCTGGCGACTAAACCAGATTTCAGTGAAATTAAAACAACTGGCTGTGAACAGTTTGGTAGTTGCAGGGGGTAGGGAGGGGAAGGAAGCAGGGCCCATCCCAGTAGCCTCCAGCAGAAGGGCAGCAACAGCTTTAGCTGTCCTAATTAAATCCACGGCTGAACAGAAAGCATCCAAGCAGAACATACTCTCAAGAATTTCAAGAATTATTCTTACTGGGAGAATCAGGACACACAATGTAACAGTCAGTGAGAGGGCAAATCAGACACTGGCAGTATACTGGGAGTTTCAGACCAAAATAGGAACTGCTCCTCAAAGCATTAAGAGCAGGACAAAAAAACCCCACCAAATTAAGTTGCTCCAGGGAAAAGCTAAGTCTCTCTGGATTTCCACTATACATCTACAGCATACAACTGGGTACAGTTAGAGCAATCTTAGACCCAGAAGTGTCACTTTTTACTTAGCTCAGCTTACTTCTGATTAATACTCCCAAGTGGTGCGAGCCACAATTATCAGCTTGGCCTCCAGGTCTAGGAAGCTTGGATCAGAAGTATGCTAGTTTTTACTTCCAAGTATTTTGTCCTATGCCCAATCATAAGAGTCTAAAAAGACAGACTATTGGAACAGTTTGGAATATACTAAATCCCTTAACGCAGCAGAAAAGCAACCAATAAAACTAGCAGACACCATTCAATACATCCTATGGTGTTAAAGTCAACAGCACCAAGGCCACCAGCCACAACCTACCATAGGCCTCCTCAATCAGGCTACAGTACGGGTTGATGCCTGTCCCACTCTGGTTGGCTTCCTGCTCTCCAAGCCTCAGTATGTTCTCCAGGCCGTTCAATGCCACCTGAACAATCTTGGAGTCCATGACAGTCAGCAGGTCACAAAGAGGCTTGATACAACCYAAGTTTACCAAGTATCTGAAGAGAGAGCACCAACAACATACACTTGTTGTTCAGGATCTAGCGAGCATCACCTTTGCTCAGTTAGAAAGAGCAAGGGAAATGAGTCAAACTAAAATACAAAAAGTTACCTTAAAATATATTTTTACTGTTCTGCAAGGTTAATTTTTATCCACTTATTTGCATTTGTATACACCCCCCCTCTTTTAAGAAACCTGCTAAGTCCCTTTGAAATCCAGGTGCTACTCAAATTAAGTCCACACCGGAATTTAATCTGTGACCAAGTCTGGACATTTAGCCTAGTCTAAGCTATCTAAAGGGGGAGGGGGAAGTAGTTTGGACTGGCTTATCCTTATTCAGAAGGAAGCTACAATTTACAGCACAGTATATGATCCAGCTATAGCTTTGCCTCTGTCTCAGGTACTCTCTTGGAGGTTCTCCAAACTACTCCCTTGCTACTTGTCTTGCAGTTCCCATAAAGACAAAGTACCATGCATTCAGACAAATTTCCCTTGAGAGGAGCCACAGGGAGTACCTGATCTGTTCGGGAGTTCCTCCTGACGTTGCATTTGTAATAGCCCATGCTGCCTCTTTCCTCGTGCGGAATTCTGCTTTCTGCAAGATTTCTATCAGTACCGGGAAAATGTTTGCATCTATGACTGCCTGGGGAGAGAGAGTAGTAAGAAGCATTTGAATTGGCAACACAGTTTCTAAAAGGCTATTAAGCACCTGAAAGAAACCTCTACCTCCATTTTCCAATGCAAAAGAACTTTCCAAGCTATACCCTTCAGCGATTCCTCCATTTTATTCCTCAGCCAAATCCTATTAACACGAGATTCAATTCCATAACTAGCACAGTAGACAATCCCTATTATTGCATCAATACCATAGGAATGCTTTCATCACTTATCTGCCTTCATATGTAGGTCATTAAAAGGATAATTAAAACTCAACAAGCTCCAGCTTTTCAAAGTGGTATCTCTAATTGAGCATGGAGAAATAGGGACTGTATCTCCTCTTATTCCAATGATCCAACCTGTGGGACTCATTTCAGCCTAGTCTTTGTTGGTACAATTAGCAAGTTTTTTTTTAGCTCTTGTTTGGCAGATGGCTGGGAGCAGCAAATTTGCAAATTACTGCAGAATAAGATTTGTGAACAAAAACACCCTCTAAGTGTCAGATAAGAAAAAAGTTGCAAATCCTTAATGCTGAGCTTGGAATCTAGGATCATTACAGGTGGGCTGGAGAAGACTGTACCTGTATTTGTGCTCTGTTTCCTGCTGTGATGTTAGATATAGTCCAGCAGGCTTCTTTCCTGATTGACTCCTTAGGACTACTTAATAAATGAAGGAGACAAGGCAAGGCTGAACAGTTCAGAATCACCTTTTGAAAAAGAAAGCGGAAGTGAGATCACCAGTCTCAGGTACAGAGCTAAATACTTTGTTTTCACACAGTGAGTATGCTATATGGGCACCGCATTTCCCTGCAGGACAGTAATTTCCCCTCACCTGGGTCTGAATGTCATCCCCTGTCACGATGTTGCCAACTGCTCGCAAAGCTGGGGAGGCCACTTTGTAGTCATTGTGCCTGCAGGAAAAACAGGGCAAGGACAAACCCAAATATATCAGATCACACGCACCTGGATATTCAGAAGATTCTCTCCCCAGTATCTCATCTGCATTATTTACTTAGAATTCCATCCCCTAGCATATAGAAACATACAATAAGTTGACCATATTGCCACTGGATAAGCAGAGACTGAAGACAAACTTCTAATACAGACATGTTTTCATCCTTAACATTCTAGCTCCATCATCTTCAGCTTAATTACAGATCTCACCTTTTACATCTCCTTCCTGAACAAAGATGATGCTAACCCAATGAGAACACCCAGAATTTTTCAGGATAACTTTGGAAGCAAGTATCTTGCAGTTCTACCAATTCTGAAGATGTTAAAGAGAAGAGGCCCGTTCAAACTGCAAACAGCAAACATTTTTGTCCAAGTTTCCATATAGATATCGGAGAAACAAAGCCAAGCTGACTTTTGCTAGACACTATTCTTGCCATCTTTGATTTGCCTAGTAACTAGGCTTCCATACACATATTTGAAGTTTGAGAGCACAAGACACTCTGCAGTCCTCTCTCCTTTCACAGACTAGAAGTGTCAGTCCAATCTCTCTTTAATACATTCTTCCTAGCRTACAGTATTAACTAGCATTCCAGCACTAGAAAATACTCAGCTTCTCTCAGGAAGAAAAGCCAGTAAACTACAGCTCTCAACCTGCTTCAGACCCTCCAAAGTCAGTAAGGTACCCATTACCTGGATCCTGTGCCCACGAGAGGTGGAGAGAGTGCTCTGATGGGTTTTGATATAAACTCATGCTCAGTCACAGGCTTCCCAGTCTCACTGGGCTGAAGCAGCAAGACAAGATACTTACATTAACAGCTCCACCAGCCGCCGACACACTCCCGAGTCAATAACTGCTTGAATTTTCTCATTGGGGCCATCTGATAAGTAGGAAAGAGCCCAACACGCATCTGCCAGCAAGTCAGAGTCACTGTTGAATAATAATCGGGACAACACTGGCAGGCAGGGAGATACCTACAACAACAGCCACCACCCCAGAAGGTTAGTCATGTTCTGTCAAGGACCACCACATTTGCATGCAAACATCATGTGGCTATGCTGACTGGCAAGATAACAGGTCTTGAATGTCCACAGTTTCCTTCCCCAAAGTCAGCAGCTTCCTTGCTTGTTCACATACCTCATAATCATAGGGTCTAAAGTTACCTCAGCAGCTTTATTACTAAAATTACATCCCTTCCTCTTGGACCAAGTCTAGCCTCCTAAGACAAGCGCTACTGTGCATGCTACCATTTGGAAGCTCCTTACATTTCTTATGTAAGAGCACTGCTCCATTTGTTACTCTTAATAACCCTAAATAGCTCAGTATTCAGAGCAGCAACCATCAACTGTTACACCCCCGAATAATTCAGTCATTTATAAGTGGTTTTACATTCACACTCAATTCAGATTTCATCCCTCACCACAGGCTTCCCAGCTTTGACACACAAGCTTTCATTTAGAAAAAAAAAAGTGAAACACATTGATCTTAAAACATTTTTGTTCTACCAAAGAAGGATGAGACACCTGAAAGGGCAGCAGAACCTTTTGTTAGTGCCAGTAGCACACCAGGAAAGGGAAAGAGGAAAGCTACCACAGCTCCCATGTAGCTACAGGAGTCCTGTTTTGTAGCATTTAGAGGTCTCAGAATCAAGTTTTTAGTCACAATTTGAGTGAAGTCTCAAACTTTCAGAGTTCATAACAGGGTTCAGAGAAGCCCACAGCGTATGCTACCTTGCAGGGAAGCCTGGGCTTGCCCCTTTACTTGAGGGGTCCAGCGGATGGGCTGCCAGTAGAGCCAGGCAGAAAGGTTGGCAGAAAATTAAACAGGCACGCAAACATCTGCTGAACAGTAAGATCAACCTCAGCAGGAAGAACCTCACCCTGTTCCCTCCCAGAATGACTTACAGAAGTCCAACAGCCAAAAATACTTTAGACAAACATCTTAACTGGGTGTCTCCCCATCACCTGTCTGCCAACAAGGCATTTATTCTCACCTTATCAAATTCAGGTGGTGGACTCTTTCCTCTGCACAAGTTTGACAAGGCCCAGACAGCATTTCGTGTCATTGTCAACCTGGTGGACTTCGTAAGGAGCCTAAAGAGACAATTACAATGAATTATAATCCTTGATGTGGAAGCCAGCAAGGGAATCAAAAGAAGGAAAACTAGTATGATTTTAAGGAAGTCAAACTACTATTCCACTTGCTGTAGCTCAAGCCATGCTGCTTGTCACTTGAGCCTCTCAATAAACAAGAAGAGAAGTGACATGCAACTACTTCTTAGGATAAATAGCTATTATTCCTAACAGTGTCAAGTGACATGGGTCAGGAAGGCAAGTTCCACATTAGACAAGTTGCAGAAGGAAGGGTAAGTTAGTCGAATGCAGTTCCAAGTTCAAGTTCAGCCCAGGCAGACACTCGCACCCCTATCTGAGGTCAGATGGTCCTCACTAGAGACCAACTGACACAAACTGCTGTCTCTCAACTCTAATGAGGACAGTGAGTGCTGTGGGCTGAGGACTTCAGTCAGCAATCACTGCTGACAGGTGACTGACAGAAGTAGCAGCATAACAACCCAAGTCACTTGTGACAAAGCATCAGATTGCCAAGGACAGGATAAAGTGAAGATTAATTCTTTCCAGAGCAGTGAACAGTCCTTGAGAACACACTCCTGACAGACAGATCTTCTGACTATGGTGGGTATGCACCACACTTAAGAGCTGCAGAGGCAAGGTGGTGTGCAGAGACCTGCTCCCTTTCCTTAGTCCTAGAGGAGCCCACTCAGACAAGCACCTGAAATCCACAGCATAAGCACAAAGAGGAGGCATCTGGAGGGACAAGCAGTGAAACAGCAAGCCCTGTGACTTCAGAAAGACAAGCACACTGCAACAGCACCAGCTTCAGATTCAGAGCAGTGTAAAGGTTTGTGAGAAGGCATGTTATCTACCAAGTCCCACTATTTATCAGATACTTGTCTGAACTGCCAGTTTATCTGGTACCAATGGTTTGATTCCCAGTGAACATCACCACACATTGCTAGGGAATCTATTCACCCCACTCAAATATTGCTCTGCTGTAGTACAATGGGACTTCAAGAACTGTGTTGGCAAGTATTCATGGCTACTCACATTAATAAGGGAGGAAGAATAGCGCAGTTAAGGACATAATCTCTACACACAGAGCTGTCTCCAGCAATGTTCCCCAATGCCCAGACAGCCTGAAAGGAAACAGCAACAGTTTTAGCATTCACGCCAGTTTCTGAACAGAGGAAGAAGAGGGTAGTGTGCTAAGAAAGCATTTTCCTGTAATTCCAGGCAAACGATACTTCAATTTGTGGTCTGAAGCCAGTTGTTAGACACTAATCACTCATTTTAAACACTGCATTTTAATTGTGTGCAATCCACTGTGGTTCTCCCCTAACCCCAAAGAAAGAAGCRAACCTTACCTGTTCTTGGACATCCTCAAAGTCAGAGTTTAATAGCTCTATAAATATAGGAACTGCCCCAGCCTCAATTACTATTTTTGTTTGTTGGGAAGTTCCTGATGCAATATTCGTCAGTGCCCACGCTGCTTCAAACTGAAACAAGCAAATAAATGATAAAAGTATGAATAAAATAATCCTGATGTAGCAAAATATTTGCCATTAAGTTTTGGCTATAGTTCTTTCAACTTCTACTAAAAAGGTTGTGAGAGAAAGAAAGCATATCACAACAGAACACCTCAACACTCAAAGGAAAGGATTTTATTTTTTGAGCAATAAAAAAGCCACATCTGCTAAATGCCTTCTCAGAGGCTACAGTTTCTCAAAGGATTAACAAGTGAAGACATCACTGTCAGTCACACCACATCATTTCACCTATACAACCATCTTCCTGCAAGAAAAGTGAAGACACATAGTGCATAAACACATGTGGAATAGAAAGTTTTCTACATCTAGTGCAGACTAGCCAAGTTCTAGCCCACCCTCTCCTCTGGCTAACACCACAAAGATGCCTTGAGTTCAAGTGAAGCTGAGCAGCAAGTTCCCTGCTTTTGCCACTCATTCTTTGGTTTAAAAACAGATTTCCATTCAGTTCTTCTTGAAAGTAAGCCCCTATGTTACATGGCCTTGGGCCAGAGGGCAGGAAGAAAGACGAAGGCAGTCATCAACTCGGATCCAATTCCGTGTATGGAAGTATCTTTAACCCCCTACAAAGTAACTATAGTTATTACCAAGCTGGAAGGAATCTCAAGAAGCCATCTAGTCCATCCCTCTGCCCCACGGCAGGATCAGCACTACCTAAGCCATTTCTAACAGACTCTTAGCCTGTAGTTAAAAGCCTCCAATAATGGAGGTTTTTCCTACACATTTATTCCGTGGCTCCACTAGCTCCCAGCAGAAGTATCAGACACAGGAAAGCCAAAATTCTCTTCCGCTGCAGCTGAACTATGTTATTTTTGCCAGCATTCTCCCAAAAATTTAATTTAGAGCAATTTATAATTTCCTTTTTTTTTTGCCTAAGCATTACAGGCTACCTTTTTCTTCTCCTATACATCCTATAACCTGCATCTTTTGGGTTTGAGACATCGCTTTTCCCTGATAGCACCTGTGGGTTCAAGTTCCTAAGCTGTGAAGGTTAAACAGCTACATGCCATGAAGAATTCRTAACACAATCTCCTTTACCTGTAGCGTGCAATTTTCACTTCTTTTCAGGAATTCAACAAATCTGTCCACCACTCCCTGAGTGTTTATCACTTCATCTATTGGAGGATTTGGCTCTGAAATAGCAAGGCAGTGTCAAAACAGTATGTAGGTCTAATGCAGGGGAATAACAAGCATGAACTATTACTGAATTGAATGATCTCAAGCTGTACCAAACTCAGCAGGACAACTCTCCAGAATCACTTTCTGTACAATTCATACAACTGTAAATCATTAGCGATATGCTAGATTAGCAAGTTTCTAGATTGTAACTTTCTTTCCCCCAGCTCAAAGCTGCTAAGCTTCTGTATAGCAATACATGTGCACAAATGCTTGCAAAAGAAAGGCTATGTCAGATCCTATGGCAGGGATAAGATGAGTTTTTTACCTTTGGAGAGTAACTTCCTGAATTTCTGAGTGGTTGCTAGCTGTAGGTCAGGGTCATCTGAGAAAAGCATCTCTACCATCTCTCTTGTGATCACTCCCTCCTGAAAAGATGCAAAGGAGACAGAACAATGGTTCCATTTCACCCTAAGATTATTTAAGGCATCACAGATCATGACAGCCTACCATGATTTTATGCTTAGCTAGGAATCCAAAGATTCACAATTTGAGCTTACAGCACACTATTTACTTCCTGGCAGACTTCTCCAGTTCACTGTAGTAACATTTGCAACATTCTCAAAAGTGAGAAAACAAAAACATTGAGGTTTGTCAGTTCTATGCAGTCCACAGCATTAAATCTATCTGAAGGCACGATTGCAACAAGGAAAGGCACCTTACCCCACATGTTGTGGAACTAACGTAGGAATCCACAAGGAGACTATCAAACATGGAGGCATCTTCATTGATCAGCTCCACATTTCTTCTTTTAAAGAGCTGGCAGGGAACAGAACACAGGAGTCATTATTAGAAAGCAATGATGAACAGTCTTTATAACTAGACATTCTTGTTCCTCAAACAAGATACCATCAGCTAGACTAAACGCAACCTGAATAGAAAAGTAGTCATTAATAACAGCTCTGCACTCTGAAGACTAGTTTGGCATACAAACCCCAATAATAAAACATGCTAAGTCTTGCCCTCAGATATGCAAATGCCCAAGTCACTGAGACACTGGTACAGGCAAGTGCAGACTTTGACCTAACAAGTTAGGGAAACTGGGGAGAAGGCAGCTTGTAGATGACACGCTAATAAAGCAAACATTTAGTCTGAGCCACATACATCACCTGGGAATCACCTCTTACTTTCATAGACCTCCAAGCCAAAAAAAACCAGCTCAGAGTTAAGAAATACACACAGCCCATACTTTCACTTGCTCTTCCTGCTTCTTTGAGGAAATAAGACCATTCACTAATTAATGAAAAAGCAACTCAAAAAACCCTTAAAAACAAGGATCTGTGAACAAAAACCTCTAGTACCCCAAGGAAAAAGTGCTGGGAGAGCTCTTAATGTGAGCTACACTCTGTACTAGGTACAAAGAAAAAGAGAAAAGCAAGATCTCAGTTAGAACAGGAAAAAATAAGAGGACTGCCAACGAACCTTAATGCACAGATCCTTGAAGATTCCAGTTTGGCAGCAGCACAATCCTGGTTGTGTTAAGGCTGTACACAAGCTAGTCAAGATGACAGTTACCTGTTGCTCTCGTTTCTGTTTGCGCAGTTGAATTCCTTCCTCTTCTCTTCTCCGACGCATTTCCTCGGGATTTAGGGCTTTGTTCTTGTAACTCTTCATTCGGTAGTTATCCTTTGCAGGACTCGCCATGGTTTCTGTGAAGAGAAAAAAATATCTGCCTCAGATTTCTTGTCACTCTCTGCTCCTTTACCCACGCGTCCTTTCTGACAAGGAAGTCCGTGCACATGGAATAGCCAGATTAAACAGACTTATTTGCAAGAGCTGGTCTCAAACACCAAAGTAGAAGCTTCTAACCGTAGTTCATGTGATAGGCTGTTATGGCAAGAGCGTTATGAAGTTTCTAGGAAGCGTAAGAGTAGATTTACTGTTCTGAAAGGAACCTGGGCCCAACTTCACAATATCAAGCACATTATCCATATGAAAGGCTTCTACTCAAACAGCTTCACTGTCCTCAGGAGGTGCATAACTAAATTCTACTTTGGTTTTCAGCAGAAATCATTTCTCTTGTATCATCATGGCATAATCACACCTTGACAATTTTTTTCCCCCTCAGATTGGGAGGTTCACTGTGTATGCATGGCAAAAATCCAACAGAACTCACAGCAAACTGAGGCCTTGATTTTATAATAACAATAAAAAACCTTGCAAAAAGCAGAGCTGTACATAACATATAGGCCATGTTTGTCCTGCCAGGTTACTGCAAGTGTTCAGTACCTGACCTACTTATTTTGCTGCTTCATATCTGACTAATGCAGTACTTCAAACTTGATTAGTTGTGTATTTGCCTCCTAGTCAGGAAAGTGACACTCCACTTTTGGCACAGTTAAAGGCAACCAGGGCCAAGCAGTAACCTGAGTACAGAACATTATCAAYTCCCCAGCTGCAAGCCACTGCTTTGACCATGTTGACTATTTTTTGCATCTTTCTAAACTCTCCCTTTCTCCCATTTACGATACAGATTATTTGCTTAACATCTGTGCCTTTCCCAGGACAGGAAGGAAGCAATCATGATACACAGCATCAGAGTGCCAATTAACCCTGAGACCAACTTACTCTTCTCCAGAAGTCTGCTGGACACCAGTATCTTTGTTTTCTCCCAACTGCTAAGGGCAGGTGGAAGAAGTGTCCTGTGAAAGTTTGCAGCGCTATCTCCTTACCCCTCCTCTTTCAAGCTTTAAGCACTCCTCAGCCACATTGCTTACAGAAAGTTTCAGTCCGACTTATCAACTGCCTCCAGCCATTCTGGAGCCCTTCCAAGATCAGCTGGAGAAGTTTCAGACCTTACTGCCCTCCTACTAAGAAAGCCCACAGCCAAGCCAAGAAAAAACATATACAATGTACAAGTATCCAACATTTCATTGCTATGGAAAGAAGAAACAACGGGAAGAATTCATATTTTAACAGGAAAGGAAACAAAATACTTTCAGTTCTATGATTTCCTGAAAATAGCTAAAAAGACACCAAGCATTGTGAAAAAGTCAGACTCCATTTCACAGCATCTGCTTTCTAAGAGGGCATTCTCTTCCCTAGCCAAAACACCAAGAGGACATTCTTCTGAAAAGCAATAGATAAAGAAAAAAATACCAAACCCCAAGTTCCTCTGGTCATTTACACTGTAATAGAGATGCACATCCCTGGCAAGCAGCCCTGACCCCACGCTGTCCACAGTCGTGAAACAGTTTTGAAGCTCAGCAACTGACAGCGGCACCCAGAAACAACACCAGGCTTGAAGAGGTGCAGCATGATGGGTTGCAAGTTTATTGGCACCTCTGGAGCTAAAAAGAAGCCACCAACCACAACTCATCATCAGTAGAAGCAGTATTCCAGAGCCAGGTTAGAAAGCCTTTTTCAGTAACTTGCTTAGGGCATAGTAAGYGGCCAGAAGTTATAAGGAAAAGGGACTACGTCATGCTGAGCACCACTAAGGAAAAGGCATACAGCCCCAAAACTGACTGTAGGATTGAAGCAATCACATTACAGTAGGTCTTGCAAGATCTTGAGCCTTACAGAAGTTTACCTTTAGTCCCTTTCCTAAGTACCCCATTTTATATGGTTTGTCCTCAGTAAAACCAAGGCAAGAAGCCTACTTTCAATACTAAACACGGCAGCTGGACTATACCTTGCTGACAGCCTCACTGTGAAGCCTGTATTAAATCATTAATTTTTTTCCTGAGTTTATTTCTCATGAGTCAGAGGTTCAGAGGAATAGCAGGCCTGTTTCTAAAGGTATTTGACAGCACTTTCCTCATTCTAGAAAAAAAAAACCACCCACACATTTACATGGCAAAGAAAAGCAGAGATTGAAGACCACAGGAACTATGCAACTGCTCCCACTTGTCCATCCCTCTTCCCAGCAGCACTGTATGCCAAGATTGGAAGGAAGAATTTATTAACTGAAAAGCAGCTAATTCAGAAGATAGAAGGCTTAAAATCTACAGGCTTTAGGGGTTTATATCTGATCTTACAGTAGCAAGGTGTGTCATCTACATATAGATTTTAATTCAGGCAACTTATTTAACTACCGCTGTTTTGTCAGTGTATTCATATTACTACCCCGACGCTAATGGCTGATACAGCCACACAAAAGAGTAAGAGTTGCTAGCTTAATTCTGAGGATTACAACAGAATCCCTAACAAAGACAAATTTGTTACCTTCCCTTGGAAAGCTAAGTCTCCAATTAAAAGGTAGTGTTTAAGAAAAGGAGGAGGAAAAAGTGATTAAGTGACTTAACACTATACACAGGATTACCAGCCAGTTAGTCATAAATAGCTAAGTGACACATGACAGTTCAGCTGCCTCCAAACTTGCACAACCCCACTCAGCTGGGCACACCCTGGACCCTGCTCCGCGTGTCCAGAAAACAGCCAGAGACTCTCAGCCATGCTGCAAGGTCTCAGAGCACACTCAGCACCTTGTAGTTTAAGGCTTTGTACTTCCAGAGCATCAAGAACACTGTTATACTGCAGGGAAACCCCAAAGATACAACTAGCCCCTGAAGAGTGATTTTTCACATCGGCTGTGTAACAACACACCACTGTGCAGCAGTCTCTCTGGCACTTGACTTTCTATTTTCTCTTGCACATGTTTATCTCTTCAGATGATTTCCACTGATTTTTTTCCAGTCCATCATCTGTGTCAATACTTTAATGACATTAGAATGCTAGTTTGTTAAATTACACCCCACTTTTCCATCACAATGGATGAATGTCACAAATGCAGGATTATGACTTCACAGAGAGCTCAGCAGATGCTGTAGGCACCACAGACTGCAGCAAGCCCAAACACATGAAACAAAACAGACAGCAGGATGCCAGGCACGTACAAATTCTTTACTTGTAGTGTTTCAGTACAAAACATCTAGCTCATCCAGTGTATCTGCAAGTCAGGCTTCGTCATTAACTATTAACTCAAATTCTATCAGTGTGAATACCCACAAAACAATCCCACTAAGTCAGACTATTGGAGTAACCTGGACTGTCAGATTAGGGAAAGCAATCATCTGCTCATAGATGAGTGATGCATAGAAGATACTCAAGCCACAGATTTTCACTTTGCATTTTAACATTGTTGCTCTGAGAAGTTTCACTTTTACAGAAAAACTCTTGACTGTGAAGTGGCAATGGAAACTTAACTAGAGCAAGTTTCTTTTAACTGCTCTAAAGTTTTAGCTACTGCATTTAGGCAGCCACCTTAACCTCTACAAAACGCTGTCCTACTAGGACAGCGCCTTGCACTGCACATCTCCTAGGAAAGGTTTTTGTTCTGCAAGAACCAGCTAAGCCCTGCCTTAAATGAAGATAGTATCAGCTCACACCCTAGAATTACAAAATTGTTCTGATGTTATTCCAGCCAGTACTCTCCAGGGCTCCAAGCTTACCTGCAGCACTCCAAGGAAGCTGGGCAATAAGGCTTTTTCCTTCTATACCACAGCAGCTCACCCGGAGCAATTTGTGCAGCCTGCAGCTGCTCCGGGTACCCCTTTTTCCTGAGACCACACCAAACAGACTGCATACCAGATAAACTGTTCTGGCAGTGCCTGCAGCCTGCTCACCACTTATCTCTCCCCAGAAGCCACCCCCCTGACCGTCCTCCTGGCACAACAGGTACAGGTACCCATTCACATGGTGGGGAAAGGCTGCGGGCACCCAAGCACAGGTGCCTGGGGCACAGTGCTGTGAGCCCATCTAACAACTTGCTGAAGAAAGAAGACAGGCTTACTGCACATCTTCCAAATATCTCAGTACATGGCAACGCAAGAAGAATATGCAGGCATTTGGAGAGCATGGCCAGACACCACAATCCCAGCATCGTCCCTTCACAACAGGCATAAAACCATATTTTCACCCCCAGAGCTGCTCAGGCAAGAAGCTAAGCTCAACCCTGTCTGCCCAGGTGCAGAAGCACGCCTGTGTGGGAGCAGCACTGTTAGGCAAGGGCCTGAGCTTGCCCTGTTCTACTAGAATATCAGCACAGCATGAATATTTTGTTAGAAAAGAAAGGAAAACAACAAGAATTAGGACAGAATTAGAATGAGGCACCTCCTCCACCAGTGGAAACAGAAACATAGCTTTTCCAAAAACAGCAAAAGCCAGTCCAGCTACTTATGTTTCAGGCCCTTGCTCATACTTCATTCCTACCATCCTAGCCTCCTGCTGCAAGAGACAGCCTAGTTTTCTAGGAACCTGGTTTCCTCCAAGTTCAGCATCCCTTGGATTTTACCCCACAGTACACTCTCTACCTTTTCCTTCTTCACTGGTCAATTAGAACTGATTACTGGAAGCCCCTTTGAAGTATCTGGGTTTCCTCAGCGGTATATTGCCATTCCTGACCACTGGTTACAGAGCAGCTCAGTGTGCATCACCCTTACCTCAACCTCTTCAGTCCAATTCACCTTCCCTAGGGCAGAATTAAAAACTGCAGAGGTAAAAGCTTGCACTGTGTTAAAAAACTGAGTTTGCAGAGCTTTCAACCCATCTCTTCCCAGCACCTCTTCAGACCAAACAGTTCCACAAATCTACAAGAGTTTTAACACTGTTTCCAAATATGAAGAACACCTGAGAATCTGCTGTTTACACCAAAACCTCACAGAGCTCACTCAAGAAAACAGTAAACTTAGACTTGCAAGATTGACTCCATTTAAAATAGTGTTCTGACCAAGCTTGGAATCCCCTGACCTCACACAGTTCCTTTAGGAAGGTCAGTGCCTTTAGTAGCCAAGTACCTCCCTGCATTAGTGAACTTTATTCACAGCAGCTCCACAGAAAAAAGTGACAGTATTTGCACTTCAATAG
This sequence comes from Phoebastria nigripes, assembly GCA_035582835.1. Lineage (NCBI taxonomy): Eukaryota > Metazoa > Chordata > Aves > Procellariiformes > Diomedeidae > Phoebastria > Phoebastria nigripes. The sequence continues at coordinate 1,021,585 of JAYKAV010002766.1, read as the reverse complement.
TTCTCCTATTGAGCATCCAAGCTCTGCACCTCCAATCAGATCTGCCAACTATTAGCCCCAAGATGCCAAATCAGATATTAAATTCAGTGCTAACATGACACATTAAATAGATCTAAGGATTATCAGCCTGCATATGTAAAGATTTATTTCTATATCCTAAACACATAACAGCGGGTAACCCTGGCTCTGCAGGACAAATTTTGAAATCCATTTGTACATGTTTGATGACTTGCTTTAATAAAACACAGCTATGTAAAGCTTTGCTCAGGCACCTCAGAGACCAGGGAGATGCAAGGCTCACTAAAAAGCAACACACTTGCTAGTCCTGGCTCAGAGGGACTCCTCTGTCCTGTGGAAAACAGCAGCAATTGGAAAACTTGGCAGAAAGGCCAAAAGGGAACATGTACTAAGTGTCAGAAGCATTAGCTTTTATTTCTTAGCTATGTGAGTGGCTATGCAGGGTGACATGCTCAAGGGAAGTCTAACTCCAGTTTAGCAACAGCCGATGGAGCCACTACCTGCCCAGCTACAAACAAGGACTGAGATTGAAACAGCAACATGGGTTTAGATGCATCTCCATCATCCTGAGCCAGAAGGAGAGACAAGGCCAGTATCAGACAAGTAACTCTACTCACTATGAACCAGGCACAAGTAAGTTGCTGCAATGATCTGCTCAGGTCATTTCAGAGCATGAAGCAATTAGCTGCCTTTCCAGGTCCATATTAAACATCCATGTAAGCCCAATACTGATACACCTTTCAGGATTGCAAAGCATCCCTGAGTTAAAACACATTTTTATAACTTTTTAGAAGACTGTTTGCCTACATCCGCAAAACTCACACTACTAAAAGCCCACATGAAACCAATCAACTTCTCCATTATTCTTCCTTAGTCTCCCCAGAGAGAAAAATTGCTTAAGTGGGATCTTAAAGCCACTATGAGATCGTGCCTCCTAGCATATAGCACATCTTTGGCATAAACTTTAAAAAGTCCCCATGCCAACAATTCCTGAACACTAACACCTTTGGAATCAAATTATTGATAAAAATTGGTCCATTAAAACCAAAGGAAGGCTTTATTAAGCTAATAATTCATACTGGGAATGACTGCAGGTGTCCTGTGAGCTGAGAATCCTCTTACAAGAACTACAGGAACAGTCAAACTTAGGGATGAAGCTTAACTGAACAATACCTTTTCAATTCCTTGTGCAAAGGAAACTGCCTCAGGAGATGGAAGAGATTTGGCTCCTGCCGTAGGTTTTGTTGGCAATGGTTGGCTTCGCTCAGAAAAAAAATCCTCCAGTTGTCATGTAAACCAAAGAATTACCAGTACAGGTTGCCACACTCATCCTTATATATTAAATGATGAGAAGGTATTTACCACTTAAAAGAAAGAAAAAACAGTGTGGAAGTTTGACTTTGAAGGCTCAGCAGAGCACTCAAATCCTGTAAGCATCTGTGTAAAAGCCAACATAAGCTACAGCAGTTCAGCCAGAAAACTCTAATTCCAGGATCATTACTGCCACGCCAAGATTATAACGGCTTCTTAATGTTGCTGGATCAGAAACCCAGACTTGCTTCTTTCCAGATGACGCTCTTCCCATTTCTCTGCATTACAAAAAGCATTTGCTTCAAACATTTTTTCAGCTGCTGATTAAAGCCTCCAAGCTGAGTCAGTGCAGGGACTCACATGTCTAAATCAGGACTTGTGCTGCTGAGTCAGACCAAAGTGACAGAGCAGAGAAACAGTTACACTGACAGACCTGACAAGGCCTTTTTTGAAGCCAGAACACCCTTTCACAAAGGTAATCTTCATAAGATATCTATTACAGTTCTGTTGCTGGGCATAAGACACATACCCAAGGCAAAGCCTGGCCAGCCAGGAAGGCTGACAGCTGCGTGTTTGGAGTGGAGCAGGGTAGCAGAATTATGCAAGTGTAAATGAATACACTTGATGAACTCCATCAGCACTGATCTGCCAATTAGTGCCCACTGGGTACATTTCAAAGCCTCCCAGCTCTGCACAAGCACTGGGCCAGATGACCTCCAAAGGCCCCTTCCAACCTGTTTTCCCTGTGATAATAAAAATGTGGTCAGTTACAGTTAAACCCCCMCTAAATTTGACAAGTAGTAGCAAAACACATTCAGTGAACTACTAAGTTTTATTTGACAAGCCTTACTGACTATATTCTTTGGGTTTCTCCTACCCAGCAGAAAGTTTCCCCATTTCATATGCTTATCTGAAAACTCAGAGGAACCTCCCATCTCCTCCTGCCTCCCCATTTGCACAGGCTCTGAGCTAAATACATGTTCCTACAGCATCACACTCCTGCACTGCTGCTGCAAGAAAATCTACCAGCAGCACAGGAGTGGTTACTGCTCTTTGCTGCCCTTGGTCTCCTCGTATTTTCTCAGACAGACTGCGTTGCAGGGAGATAAGAGATAAACCACATCAAATTCACGTAAGTCACCACCTGCCTCTGGGGTGCCAAGGAGGTTCACACACTGAAGAGAAAACACAGGACTCTTCTGCAACGGGCACCAGGACAGTAAGGTTGGTAGGTGTCTTTCTCTGCAGTATCTGTGTTCAACAAAATGCCTGTGCTTTCAACACTATGCCCTCGAGAAACAGAACACAGTTGAAGTAAACTGATTTAGTAGTAATAGACATCAGAGCAGTCTGGATCACACAAAAAAAAAATTGAACCTTTAGAAGAACAAGCTAGCACTGCTAAATCAGAGGTTTAAGACTCTAGGCATCTCCCCTGACAATGTTAAAAACTACATGTGCTATTCAAGCTATCTCCAATTACAGTTACTGAGGCATTTCTTTAAAAAAAAAAAATCAAAAGCATTTGTGGTATTTTTGGATCTGGGGAGGAGGCCTGTAAGAATATGCCGATCATCTTCTGAGGCTGCACACACGAGTCAATAGTGGGCAGTGGACATTAGGCTGACTACACGTTACTGCTTCATGATCCTGCATTTCTCCAGAAGGCATAATAGTTGACATCTGTAACTCAAAAACTCTTGTTATTTCTGCAGTCAGCTACTCAATACAGCTCACAAGAACACACTGACAGTGAAACCCTGGAAACTTGATTCAGCATTTAGGTGCAGAATGTCAGTTTTGAACATAGTTTCTTATTGCTATCACCTACTTACAACTGAAAAGAAAATCTCTGGCCACTTCTACGTTCATGCTGTCATTGACTCTTACTTTGACAAACTATCACCAAAGCCACTGCTTTAAGTGAACAAAAACACCATTCAATGCAAGAGACAACAAAACAGCGTTAGGCATTTCTGAAGTGTTTCAAAACCTAAAGTCTCTCTCTTCACCTAGCCAAGTATATCRGCATTAATTGCTGGTTTCCTTGTAAATGTCAAGAATGTCACTTTACAATTAGCAGTGCTTACATGAATTTTGTTCCTTCTATCTCCCATTTGTGAAGGAGTTCCTTAACTTTGAGAACAGAAACAAAAATTCTTCTGAAACTCAGATATGTAATGCATTCTACAGCACTCTATAGACATGTCTTCAGTCAATTCTTAAGAGCTTAAGCACTCGCTTTACAACACAGCATAAAGGTTCTTCCTGACAGAAGCTACAGATATGGACCTATTAACGTCTCTAGAGGATTCTCTTCTAGAAGAAGTGTGTCCAGGACAACTTTATGGTTTCACTTGAAGCCACAGAAAGAGAAGCCTAAATAATCTGTTCTTCTTAAATACAAATTRAATGAAGCTGGTTATAATACATACATAAAAGTAGTTGAATTACTTGTACACACTGTATAAAAAGACAGCTCTGAACTGCTAGCAGAAATTAGCCAAGAACAGGTTCTTATATTGAACATGTCACTTTGATAGTTTTGCAGTGAATAAAAAAAAAAGTCACTTCATTTGCTCAGAAGACAACAGAGGGAAAAGGAAGCTGAACAGTTGTGCTTACAAGGGAAGAACAACTACATAAGAAGTCCTGTCAAATAAGCAGCAACTCAAGGCTTTTCCTCTGCAGCCCTGGAACTACCCCAGCTGCTGTTAAACCTTGGAAAAGTGGCCACGTTCAGTCTTCCTGTCACTTGTGCAGGTCTGTTTTGCATGTTTGCTCTGCTGCTTTTATGTTCTCACACAGGTTATTCGAGTGTTTACTACAMATACGCACACGCAGAGCCGGTTCTCTTTCAGAGTTGTCTTAAACCCAGCCTGCCACCGTCCCCCGGCTGGGCGCTTCGCACACAGTACATGCTGTGCTAGTAAAACCCTTATCCATGCAGCTATTTGGCTGTCTGGTGCAGCAGCCACCATTGGCTCGTTCTCTTCTGTTTTAGCTACCAAGAGCCAGTGATGTGATATCACTACTGGAATGTGCAACAGCTTCGCTGATGGTGCTGGCTGTGGAGGGGGAAGGGAAAAGCAAAAATTCTCTTTGGGGAAAATCAACAGTCCTACAGCATATTTGTCCTTCACTAGGGTCAGTCTAAGATTAGGATTCCTTTTAGGCTATCCATGCCCTGATGCAAAAAGAACCCACCTATTCCTCAGTCCAGTTCTCAATACACRTTAATTTCAACTCGACCTCCTCCTGATCTTTTGACCCCCAAAAATCTGAGGTTTGGGGGCTTTAAGTCCTCTTCAACATGACTTACATATTCTGAGACATTMAGATTTCCTTAAGAGAGGACTGATCAAGTACAACAGTGTCACCTGAGGTCAGAGAGTCCTTTGTAAGGGTTCTTAAAACAGGGATTAACTCTTCGACTAAGTCAACTCAAACTCGACCCACGAGTGTTACAGGAGGTTAAAAACAACCAGAAATAGTCAGAGACAATTACAGAGGCCTATAAAATTCCAACAAGCTCATCCTTCCCAACATGTGCTTTGCTCCAGAAAAAAAACAGTACTGTCTGATTTGCTAAGCAAATTTGAGTTTATCTGGACCTCACTAGCACAATTGCTTAAAGCTGAAAGGCTGAAAGAATTAGTACTTTCACTATTACACTGTTTTAATGATCGAGCTCCCCTTTACAAAGTTCATGTTTGCTCTCCTGAATACAAGCAAACAAAGCAAAATAGCCAAATAACTAGTTAAATTCATCAGCCACAAAAGTTTTATTAAGAATCAAGCATTACATACTGCTCCACAGGCTAAATAGCACTCTAAAGGCATTTAGATATGTCACTTGCATAGCAAACAAAGAACAAACTGATGAGCATTTCTAACACTGGCGAGACCAATATCACAACCGCTTACAAACACTACAGCACCCTCAACCTGCACCATACAAGAAGGGGTAACAACATTATGCTGCCACCATTTAGTCCTATTAACCTAAAACAATGAAAAAGCAGTCTTGGTTTATTGGAAAAGTTACATTAGGATAATTCAAATGAGGGGCGTATTAAATTCTTGCTATCAGAAAAATGCCTGCTTCAAACTCCAAGAAGAAACGAGGAGGCTGTGGTGGGGAAGGATGGGAAGCTCCTTTGCATGAACGTCCTCAGCTCCAGATAACACAGGCGGTTTTCAGACATTCACCAACAGGCCCGAGGACATTTTTCTACTCAAAGTTGCCAGTCAAGATTTTACATCTCAAGCTACAAATTAAGTTTTAAAAGCTGTTCTGGACTGGGAGGTGCTGCAGCCATTGCATACACAGACTTGCGGCCACTAACTTTTCCTGGAACATCACAGGAGGGGTTTGAAGAAGGCAGGAGAGTTTCTGACGAGATCGTGTTGATCAAGCAGCATCCTACCCCAAAGGCCATTTTTAAGACTTCTGAAGGCAAGTCTGGTTAAAAGACAATATCGCAGGTGACAACTGATAAGATCTTAATCCTTACTTCCCAGAGGATCCTTACTCTGCTTTATAGAGAATATGCCTGCTACCGGCTCGGCTTTCCCATCCACCTCATCCATTCAAACCCTGTCTTACTACTTGAAGCCTCAAGAAAAAGACATCTCCCCTCCCTAAGTAGGGAGCTTCAATTCCAGGCTACATCAAAAGTGACAAAAAAAGCCTGCTGTTATGAAMGTACCTTTTGAAGGATGATACTTAGTTATGATTTATTTGTAGCTAACAGAAGGAGCTATCTGCTACCTCTCTGAAGCTTTAAGTATATTTAGTGGTATTGGTTATGAATAGGCAAACAAACTCCTCCACTACTCCCCTTTCCTGCACGGTGTCAGGAGACGTATTTGCTGATATTGTCCACGGCGACATGCTGCACAGGGACAGCCTCGGTAAGTTTATGTTGACACTGCTGCTGAAGTTTTATTTTATAAAAACTACAACAGCCAAGGCCCTGCTGGGTTATTAGAACAGTTTAGTAGGATCTCACCTGAGCTCGGTTCTAAACTCTAACAAACTTCAGAATTTAAGTGAGCCACAGATCAGAGATCTGACAGTATGCCACAGACGCTGCGATGAAGCTTCAATCCCAGCAGTTCCCTTCCACCACCACCGCCTCTCAAGGCTTTTACCTTGGTGCCTGCGGCAGAAGCGGGTCCCCAATACCCAAGAACCAGAATATCACAGCATTAAACATCCCCCGCTGCTCCCCTTGCTCCACCCCGGAGCAGCCCAGAGACCAAGCTGTTGATCACCGAGTCGCTATTAGCGCTGCTTAGAGCGGGCAACAAAAACCCCCAGCAGCAGCCCCCTTCCCGCGGCCTGGCTACTCGGCTGGGGCGGAACCCGGCCGCTGCCCCGGGAAACCCCCTCCGCAAGAGCCCCCCGCGGGGCCACCCCGGCTCCGCCGCCAGGCCGCAGACGGCGGGGCTCCGAGGGCCCTGCCCGGGGAAGGCCCCGCCGTGCCGGGATGACTCAGCGGCGGCCGGGCCCGCAGCCCCCCGCCCCGCCAGGCCAGGCCAGCCCGCCGCCGCTGAGGGGAGGCGCCCGGAGCCCCGGTGAGGGGCGCGGGCGGCGCCAGGACGGGCTGTCCCCCGGGCCCGGCCGGCGGGGCGGCTTCTCCTCCCCTCCCCGCGCCCGCCCGCCCGCTGCCGGGGCGCCCCGGCCAGCGGGACCGCGCCCACCCTCACCCATCGCGGCTCCTCAGGCGGCGGCTCCCGAGCTGCGGCGGCCACAATATGGCGGGCCCGGGGAGAGGGAGGGCGAGGGGAGCGGACGGCGGCCGGAACGGGACAAACCTCCTCCGCGCGGCGGGCGCCCCGCCCCTTAAGGCGGCAGGGGCGGGGCGGGGCGGGGCGGGGCCGCTCTCTCCCGCGGGGCCCGCGGCGCTCGGGCGCCCCCAGCGGGCGGGGGCGGCGGGGCGGACCTGGGCTGGCCCTCGCGTCCCGTCCCCTGGTACCGCATCCCTCGTGTCCCGTCCCTCGTGTCCCATCCCCTCGTGTCCTGTCCCTTGCGTCCCATCCCCTCACACCCCGTCCCTCGCATCCCATCCCCTGGTACGCCATCCCCCGTGTCCCATCCCCTCGCGTCCCATCCCCTGGTACGCCATCCCTCATGTCCCATCCCTCATGTCCCATCCCCCGTGTCCCATCCCCTCGCGTCCCGTCCCTYGTGTCCCATCCCCTCACACTCTGTCCCCTCGTGTCCCATCCCCTCGCGTCCCCTCTCGCCCCACGACCCACCATGGCCGACACACCACACAGGGGTTTTGAGCACAGAAACGTTCTAAGACGTCCTTTTATTATAAAGTCCGTCACCAATCTGTGTCCTTGGCAGCTCCGCAGCTCCGGGGCTGGCTGCGGCCGGCGCGGCGTGGGCGCGGGGGCCATTACGTGGTGCGAGGCCTGCCGCTCCCTCCCATGGCGATGAACACGTCAATGGGGACGTTGGGCAGCGTCAGGCAGTGGCTGCCGGGGCACCGCCGCAGCTGCCTGTGGGGAGAGAGCGGGGTGAGCCCAGCGGCACAGCACGGCACGGCACGGCACGGCACGGCACGGCACGGCACGGCACGGCATGGCCTGACATGGGCCAGCATGGCATGGCACAGCACAGCATGGCCTGGCACAGCACGGCATGGCATTGTCTGATATGGCATAGCATGGTGCAGCACAGTATGGCACGGCACGGCACGATAAAGCCTGCCGGCAGCAGCGGGCAGGCAAGCAGGGAGCCAGCCTGCCCTGTCCCAGGGCAAGGAGGGGTTCAAGCCATCAGACGATGCTGTTGGGAGCAAAACAAACCGCCTTTGCCAGAGCAGGGACCTGGTCTGTGTGATCGGGACACGGCGTGGCTGTGCCAGGGCCAGGCCCTGGACCCCACAGGTTGTCCTGGCCCCCCTTACCTTCCCACAGATCGCTCGGCGCCTACCGGCTCCTGTGTTTCGGGAGTCCCAGCTGAGCTGGGGCAGTCGCCTGCCTCGATGGGGAATCTCCGAGCCTGCGGTGCCCGCTGGGAGCTCATGACCGGGCCCTGGACGTGTCTGACCGGAGAGGAGCGGGTGGGTGAGCCGGGCGAGCAGGGGTCCCCCAGCAATGGCGAAGCACAGGGGGAACATGGGGGGACCCCAGCCAGCCCCGTAACGTCCACACTGCCCACCCCAAGAGCCCCCACTCACCAGGAGAGCGTTCCAATCCCCCACCTCGCTGCGCATCCGCCACCCAAGTGACGCAGCGTCAGCTGCATCACAATAGCACCCCCGGGTTTTAAAAGGTCCCTCTGTGCCCCCCGGGGTGCTGCGGGTGCACCCGGGGCGCTGAGATGCTGTTGCCGAGTCGCTGCGGGATGAACTGAGGGAGCAAAGGGTCCCAGCCCATGCAAGGACATGGAGGGGGTTTTGCTTGCCAATGGCTACCAGCTCGGCAGGACCATTGGAGAGGGGATGTACTCCAAAGTGAAGGAGGCTTTTTCCCAAAAACACCAGCAGAAAGTGGCAATTAAAATAATTGATAAGAAGGAAGGCCCAGAAGGTAAGAGTTGACCCCAAAAGAGCTCCAGGCTGAGGCGCCGTCCCTCCCTGGAGGCTTTTAATTCCCAGCAGAAAACTAGTTTCCCAAACTCGCCACCTGCGAGCAGACAGCGGGGTGCAGGGGGGCAGTGCTGGGGGGTCCAGCAGAACAGCCCGGGGACCACAGCCCGAGGATTAGGACCTGTTTAGGTGGCTGCCCCTCTGACCGCAAGGACAGCAAAGTGCTGGTGGAGCCCAGCATCCCCCCTCAACGAGCATCCCTCGGGGAACAGTGCCAGGCCGTAAGGAACCAGGCACCCCTGGAACAACCTTCCCTCCCTCTACCGAGTCCCGGAGGGGTGCCCAGAGCCAGCAGCTCAGGGACATCCCCGTGAGCAAACCCGCCTCCTCTCTCGGCAGAGTTTATTCAGAGATTCCTGCCCCGGGAGCTGCAGATCGTCACRCGCTTGGACCACAGGAACATCATCCGCGTGCACGAGGTGCTGGAGTCCACAGAGGGGAAGATCTACCTTGTGATGGAGCTGGCGGAGGACGGGGACATCTTTGACTACGTGCTCCACGAGGGTCCCCTGCCTGAGCCCCGTGCCAAGGCGCTCTTCTGCCAGCTGGTCGAGGCCATCCAGTACTGCCATGACTGCGGGGTGGCCCACCGCGACCTCAAGTGCGAGAACGCCCTGCTGCAGGGCCACGCCTTGAAGCTGACGGATTTTGGCTTTGCCAAGCTGCTCCCTAGGGACCGCAGGGAGCTGAGCTGGACCTTCTGCGGCAGCACAGCCTACGCGGCGCCCGAGGTGCTGCAGGGCGTGCCCCACGACAGCCGCAAGGGCGATGTCTGGAGCATGGGCGTCATCCTCTACGTCCTGCTCTGTGCCCGCCTGCCCTTCGACGACGCCGACATCCCCAAGATGCTGCACCAGCAGCAGAAAGGCGTCTCTGTCCCTCGGCACCTGGGGATCTCCAAGGAGTGCCAGAACCTCCTGAAAATGCTCCTGGAACCGGACATGACCCTGAGACCCTCCATCGAGGGGGTCAGCAGGCACCCGTGGCTGACTAACCCCTGAGAAGGACTCGCCCTGCTCTCCCCGAATGGAACAGGTTGTTTCTAAAATGACGATAAATTTGGAGGTCAGCGTTTCCCATCTATCCAGCCTTGCAGGTGGTGTGCCAGGCCTCCGGCTGGCAGAGACAAGGTCTGGTTCATACTTGGGCATTTTTATCAGCTCACTCAAAGCCCTTGGCCGTCAGTGGCAGGGAACAGGGCAGACACGAGCTCTGAGCAGCCCCGGGCAATGCAGATCCACCTTCCCGAGGCCATCTCAAAGCGCTGGCACATCCCACGTGGCCGGGTGGATGCACCAGCCATGCAGCCCTGGTTGTGAGCATCCCGGCTGCCTGTCCCGCAGAAGGTGCCGGGCTCCCCAGCCTCTGCTCGTCCCCATCCCTCTCTCCCAGCATCCTCCCGAGTTAAGCAAACCTCCCGAGGCAGGTGGGAGGAAAGGGAAATTTAAAGCAGCTGACACACAGACCCTCTCGAGGCAGCCGTCCCCATCCCACAGGCAAAGGAAATGAGAACACCCGACACAACCAGAGACTGTAGAATTCCTTTAATTGCTGTTAACTGCAAGTCTGTAAAAGGTTTGGAGAAAGTCATTGTTACAAAACTACCAGCTGTTAGAATTGTTCCTGGTTTTCACCCCAGCTACAAAAGGCTCAGGGAGATGCAGAATAGTTCAGAACAGAGAATATTGCACAGACAACCAAACGGTTAATTTGACTAAAGAAAAAAAAAAAAAGTGACATAGATGAGAGCACTGCACCCTCGGGGCTCTGCCGCAGGCGCAGGGATCCAGTTGCGACTCATACCGCCAAACACCGAGGGAACACAGCCCCGAGCCCCCCGCCCTGACACCCCCACTGGTGTCACCTACCCACAACAGGTTTTCCTGCTACAGCTAAATTTGAGCCCAGGACAGGGTGAGGCTGCAGCACATTTCAGAGGCTCTGCTGGGCCCACCGCACACCAAGCAGGAGGCGAGTTGTAGCTCAGTCCCTGGCCCTCGTGGGTTTTGCAGGACAGACATGCTCTCGTGTAAGCGCCTGAAGTCACCGCTGCCACCAATCCACCTGCGTGGGCAGCTGCATTTGAGAATCTCAAAGGGGGGCAAAAAACCCCCCCAAAAACCAAAAACTCAACTCTTCCAAGTGCAGCTAGGTTAATGCTATCCAAAACCAGCAGGAAACCCACAGCTCCAATGAAGCAGCCTTGGAAAGGGCAGAAGGACAAAGGTAGCATGTGTAAAACCACCACCCGAAAGGCCAGAGACAGCAGCGAGGGCTCTGTCCCTTTAGGATAACTGTGTATTAGCAACATCCACTGAGGAGCATCTCATGACATTAGAAGGGAACTGCCCCAAAAAGAGAGGCCGTGGGTCCGAAGGAAGCACTGCAAGCAGTCACAGGGGGCTTAAGTGAAGGAACCCAAGAGAGGACAGCAAAGCTTGTGACCCTGGTGGCCGCGAGGCCTGGCACGGGTGGGACATGAGGGGAGTCAGACGAGTGGACAGACACAGCCTCAGCCAACAGGTACCACCCACGCTTGGGCGCTTCTTCCTCCCCCCAGGCTGGGAAAGGGAAGGGAAGGGCCGAGCCTCGGTGCCCAAGGCGGAGGTTAAAGTGGTCAGTGGGCCAGACTGGAGCTTTGCAAGGGCTGAACTGGGCACCACAGYGGAGGGGTTCTGCTCCCAGGGTGACCCAAATCACTGCCTGCCCAGAAGGGCTCAAGTAAGAGCAAGCCACAAGTACTCTGCTTGGAGAATTTAACTAGAAGTACACAAAACCCAGGAGGGGAAGGCAGTGCAGCTGCAAAGGGGGAAGCAGCAGCAGGCCTTGGCTCTTAGAGGAGCTGCTGCTCTTGCAGCCGGAAATGGGAATTTCCATTAGAAAAAGCTTCCAAGACAAAAAGCCAGGCAGAAGCTCAGGGTTTGGCAGGGAGTTTGGCTCCTTCCAGCATGGCCCAGCTTTTTGGCCCACAAGCCAACTGCCTTTCTCTGCAGCAACGAGTGGCACAGCAGAAGGGGCTTCTACTGCATCTCCAGCCCCCGGCCACTCCCTGCACGGGGGCTTTCTCCCGGGATGGCCTGGCCAGCAGCGCAGAGCAGCGAGCGAGCAAGGCACAGCTTGTATCCAAGAGCCTTTGAACTGCTGTACTGTAGATGATGCGCGCACACACAAGCAATCAGTCTGGCGGCACCAAGCAATCCTGCCAGGTGTCCGAGTGCCCAGCTCGCCCCGGGGACCCCTCACTGCATCGCATCTGCCTCTACCCGACACTTTCTGGGCAGTCAGTTTTGGCTTGGCCAGTCCCAGGACCTACTGAGAAGATGGGCTCCCTAGCAGCTAAGTGTACGAGTGAACTCCTGCTTCCTCCTCCTCCAGGTCTGAAGGGGTCACGTGAGTTGCCCACAGGATTTAGCAGGAATGAAACTCCTCCAGCCTGGAACTGCAATCCCCAGCACAGTTACACACAAAGGAACAGCCGGTCTGTGATTTAATTCACATTCGATGGTGGAAATGAGCCTGTGACACACACTGGAAGCAGTCGCTTTATTCCCAGTCTTCCCACTCTTCATCTTCCAGCTGCAAACAAGAGTAACATCCCTCAGTTTGTTTCTGTAACTCAACAGCCATCTGCCAACAGATCCTCCTGCCCAGGGCACCTGAGTCAGCGCAAAGCCTGACGTATCCTCACGCTCCCACACCCTCACAACAGGGATTTGCTTGCTCTGTTCCCCTTGGGGAGCTTGCACACTCATCCCTCTTTAAGCACGTCCGAACAGCCACTCTCTGCTCCAGCTAACACCCRTGACTCCCACGGTGAGATCCCAAGCTAAGACCGTGTCCTCAAAGAGCGAGTCACGCCTTTGAGAAGCCTCCTGCCAGGCCAGCAGCAGCCGTGTCTCGCTGCAACGTGCTGCACAGCCTTGGCTCCAGCACAGGGGCTGGAAGCAGAGCTGAAGCCGAGGGATTCGCCCTCTTGCTCTGAGGCACTGCAGTCTCTCTCCACCTCCCAGGGCAAGCACCCAGCAACGGCAGAGCTCATGCAGCATCACCCCAAGGAGTTGCCGATGGTTTCTGGGAGCAATCTTCTTGCCTATTGGAGTGAGCACCTCCCCTCGACTCACCTCCCCAGACACTTCCACCTTCGAGAGCGCCAGCTGCACCTCCTCTTCAGTCATGTCCAAATCAAAGTCCTTTTCCCAGTCCTCACTGATATCAGTGCTGGAGCCTGTAACCACAAACATCACGACTGAGCCATCAGAGCTGCACGAGCTCCCCAGATGCTCTGGCCAAAGCACACAGCTGCCCAAGCAGGCCCACAAAGCCCTGGCATTCATGAGGCTTGGAGCTACCACAGCCTGCCCGAGGAGAGAAAGCCTCCCCCATTCCCAAGAGCAGACTGTCAGCTCGGTAACACAGACAGCATGGACTGAATTGCGCTTCCCTTGCAGCAAGGGCTGGTTCAGGACAAGTGGGAGAGGTGAACGCTGAAACATGTTCTCCTCTGGCCTGGGAGAACTAGGACGTGTCACGCTTCAGTCACACAGAAACCACAACCGATAAGGAATGACAGGAGTGACTTAGGTATGGGGACTGTCATACTCCCAAACAGAATGAACAACCTCCTGGGGCAGAGGAGCAGCAGGGACACTCCTAGGGGCGACACGCAGAGGGAAGGAAACACCACATTCCCTACACAGACCACAGCCTTGCCCCAGCACCCAGCAGGCCAGGGACCAAAGGTCTACCCTGTTCAGCTGACAGACTTTTGATTTCCTGTCTAATTTGATTCTGCTCAACACAGACCCAGTTAATGATACGTGGCCATCTTGCTGGATCTTGGGTTACTTCCAGTGGCTTTATCATCCTGTAACTAACATAACCGTTATTCTGGGAGACCTGCAGCAGGCTCTGCTGAAGGCAGAATCCCCTGCCATGAAAGGTTTGTAAATAGTGTCAGCCAGAGCTGCAACACATCCCTCCTCGGGGTCCTGGAGGAGTCTCACCCTCCGTTCTCCTGAGGGAGCACCAGGAATGGGGCTCAGGAGAGGCTCAGGCCAGAGCCAGCTGCGGCACCAGCCCAGCCCCACCTGCTGAGAGCAGATTGTCACCATCTGATGTGACCAACTTGACCCTGCCCAACAGCATAAGGATTTGCTTCCACTTTAGTTTCGGCCATTAGACAGTCTTTGGATCTAACTTTCCTGGGTGATTTTGGCAAAACCCCTTTTCTCCTCCCCCCATCATCACAAAATCAGGCCCTTTCCCCAAAAGCTGCCACCCCCAGCAGAAGGTTTCCAGGCCCTGTGCTGGCCCCACACACGCACCTTTCTTGCCATTGTTGGAGGGAGTGGACTTCCCACTATCCGAGTTCAGCTCAAAGACTCGTAGATCTGTTGGTCCTTCCTCTTTCAGAGTCTCTGTCCTGCCCTGGGCTTTGCTCTCCACCTCTTTGAGCTCTGTAACAGCCGGTTGCTCTGAGGATGCTGCTGACTTCTGGGCAGGTGCAGAAAGATGACCAGGTTCTGGGGGCTTTGGCAGGTAGCTCTGCTCTTCCGAGGTGGCCTCCAGCAGCCTCTGAGAGAGGTCTCCGGTCCCAGCTGGTTGTGCTCCAGTCTGTAGCTGCGCAGCAGGCACAGAGGCAGGGTTTGCAATCTGAGTCACAAGGGAGATGCTCTCACTGCTCTCAGAGGGGCTCCCCTCTGCTGGGGCCAGCTCCGGAGGGAGGACAGCCCAGCTTTCCTCTGAGGGTCCCTTGTGAGCAGTGGGGTGGCTTCCCTCCAGGGCTGCAGGGGCAGATTCTTTCTCTGCTGCTTCTGGAAATTTCACGTTTGCACAAGGCAGGGGTGACATCCCCAAGAACTCCTCTGTAGGAAGGCAGAAGAGAAGCGAGAGATGTTTCAGCAAGCGCAGCAGCAGCTGACAGTGCAGCAGGGTTGGCTGCAGCTGGGCTGGGAGCTGAATTTGTGGGAGTGAGGAGGAGCCACCATCCTCTCTAACTGAGACCTGCCAAGGTCTGCACGAGCCCTCCCACAGATCCCCAACCATCTGACCCACCTTCATCCTCTTCCCAGCCTGGCTCCTCTTGGTGAATGCTCTGCTCCGCTCGCTGCTTCAGAGCCTCCCTCCGGGCTTCATCCTGCAGGAAATTCAGTGTCAGCAGCGACTCATGTCCCCAGTCCTTTCTTCCCCCAGGCATTTCAGCGTCAGTGACAACAAGGACACAGACAAGGCAGCCCAGATCCCGGCGTTTCCAGGAAAAGTATCTTTTGCCTCTTTGGTCTGCATTAGAGAGCTCCTTGGCTGGAGTGCCCACCCACTGGGGGAGACACCCCCCTCCTGACCTACCTGCTCCAGGCGATGCACTTTATAGAAGTAGCGCTGCCAGAATTCAGAATGGGAAACAGCTGCCGGGACCTGGGAGCAACATAGGAAACGCCATGAGTCACTTCAAAGGGAGGACTGCGGTTGCTGCCTCACTCCCCTCTCCCCACGAGCCTTGCAGCTACCCTCATAACCTGCGCAAGGCACCTTCATTTTCAGGTGCAGAGACTTGGGACCAAGCCTCAGGTACGCACTGGCAGACGCTCAGACACACATCAGACAGCTACAGAGGAACTTCGGTTCCAGGCCCGTGACAAACAAGCAGGGAAGAAGAATACAATATGCTGCCTAATATCCCTCTCTGCCAGTTTACCATACAACCACAGTCCTTTCTACCATCAACTCCAGGGCCCAGGCAGCTCAGGACTTCCCTGCACCATACCCCAAGTTAGAACTTGCCCGCTACAGGAGCCAGGCAGGGCCTTACCATTTTGGTGTAGAGAGCCCGGATGGAAGGGCTGGTTGCCAGCAGCTCCGCGATCTCCCCTTTCTTCTCCTCTAGGTTAAACTGAGCAAGCCAGGCCTCAAGGAACTCAGCAGGGCCTGTACAGGACAAGCACAGAGATAACAGTCCTTGGCACAAACAGGGCAGGAACAGCTTTGGGAAGTTTCATTGGAAAATTTCTATGGACCAGACCAGCTGGGGTGAGCAAGGGGCAGAGAAGGAGGGAGACATGGGTCTCTGAGCCCACCCCACGTCGTGGGTCCTCTGTCAGCACAAGGCCACATAGTGCCAGCTGACTGGTCAGTTTAAACTGACCCTGCAAGCTCTCAGTCTAAGCTAGTCCCCAACGCAACAGATAGATCTGCTCTCCATAAACGGTGACCCCATCTACAGCTAAACCAGCAGGCCCCGCTGGCAAAAGGCTCTGGGCAATTCAGGACGGCCCACAGACCCCACGCAAGGGCCAGCTTGGCTCGGCAGCACTGCCAAGTCCCCCCGTACCATCAGGTTCATTGCAGTAGGTGGCTGGGTCTGACTGGAGGCTGTAGAGGCGAGCCTGGAGGAGAAGACGCACAGGGCAGAGCCGTCAGTGGAGGGGCAGCAGCAGAGCCCCGAGACAACAGGGCTCGGGACTCCACATCTGGGAGAGAAGCTCCAGGAACGGGGCACTCACCTTGGTGCTGTCATAAGGCTCTGTGGTACCTGTGGGTGTTGCCATCAGTGTTATGACATCGCAGTCAATGGTCTTATCCGGCGAGGGAGCGAATGTGTCTGAGATGACACCCAGGAAGTCAGAGAGCCCTTTCCTCACCTTTTCAGTCGCACCTGAGGAACCTTCTGTCCTCTTGAAGAGAAAAAGCAGCACAGCATAAGTGACAGTACCTGCAGCAGCAGGACAAGTCTCAGTCTTTTCTGGACAGGTTCCTTTAAGGAAGCAGGATGTCTCTCCCTTCAAAAACGTGCTAATGAGGCAATTGTGTGGCCACGGCTGGGCTAGGAGAAGGGCGTGGTGGCAGGCACTAGCCTCAGGTGGCAGTGGGGCAGGCAGGCCTTGGAATAGGTTTGTTGGGAACTGAGCCTAGGCTTTGCGGGGAAGGACACAGCCAGGTTCGAGGACTGGCTGGTTTGGGTGTGGGCCTGTCACAGCGGGAGGTGTGCAGGGCTAAGGCTGACAGTTTACGCAGAGATCCGATGTCATACTACAGTGACACTGCCAGCATCCCACCTACATGGCACACMGGGAGAGGGAAAGCACAGGGGACTTGTCTCCACTCTTCTCCAGAGGTTCCTCACCACTACAGCAAGGAAATGCCCCACAGTGCTTGGCACCAAACCTGCACCAGGGAGAAAGTCTGAAACCTGAAGCTCATGGTTATACGTTGGGGTTTGTTCAGAGGATCACGTCCTCAGAGGCTATTCACCCCCCACTTTGCTTTCTGCAATAAGAATCCCAGCTCTCTTACTCCTATACTCACTGCCAGCTTGTCCTTGACCACACTGGCCGTAGCAGCGATAGTGCAGGCTGTGTCATGCTGCACTACTTGAGTGAACTCAGCCAGGTCCCGTTTCATGAATTCCAAAGCTTCTGTGGACTGTAAGAAGATGACAGATTGTGTAATCTTTTTGCTCTCCAACAAAGCCAAAGTCACTCTGGGAACACCTGGCACATTACAAAGATTAAAGTCCGAGAGCCTTTAACCCAGCTGAGCCCTTACCCCAACTTGTGCAATGGGTAAGGCCGTAATAACCAGAATAATAACGGGAAACAGCTATGCCCAAAACATGTTACAGTGGAGCTTTTTTAAGCTAAGATAGGGAAAATACAGGTTAGGAAAAGCCTTATTCTGAATTTTGTGTATAATTAACATAAGCAGTGCTGTCACAGGCAGGAAATTACACATCAGAAAGCGATGCTGCAAGCACATGCCCTCCTTGCGCAGGTAGTGATTTTCACATCAACAGAGCCCAACGCTGCTCCCCTGAGCCATACGATCCCAGCGCAGCGGTCAGGTCCCCGGCTCCCAGAGTTGTAACAAATACATCTGAACCCCCTCCACGCGTACCGATCGGTCCCCATCCCGGGGTCACGGGCTGCGCTACAGCCACACGCCCTCGCTGGGCGTCAGGCAGTCACTAAGGCGAGGCTCGGAAGGCATCAGAACCGTGGCTGACAAAGCCGCTGCTGCGGCTACGGCCCAGCCAGCGCCGCAGCCCGCAGGGAGCGCGGTGCAGCGCTCGCAGGGATCCGGCCAGCGCCGCGGCTCCCTCGGCCCGCCGACCTCTGGGTAGCGGGTCCCGGGGCCGCCTCGCCGGCCCGGTCCGCCGCCTCCTACCTTCTCCTTGACGGCTTGGTAGCTCTGCTGCAGCCAGCTCCGCCACCAGCCCGCGTCCTCCCTGCCACGGGACACGCGCGTCAGGCAGGCCTGGCCCCCCACCCCGGCCCCGAGCCCCGCCACGGCCCTGCC
>JAYKAV010002766.1:962341-1003181 GCA_035582835.1 Phoebastria nigripes | reverse complement strand
GAACTCACCCCTCCGCCATCTTGGCGGCCTGACGTCACCAATATTTACCGACCCCTCACCCCGCAGGCCCCGCCCCCGCGGGCCGCGACTCCCCGCCAACGTCACTTCCTCCTCCCGGGAGGGCGGCCGGCGGTACGGCGGCCGGGCGGGCGCGGGCGGCGGAGGTGAGGGGCGAGCGGCGCGGAGGGCGGGGGCGCGCTCCGGGGGACGCCCGGTACCGGGAAAGAAGAACCTTGGCGCAGCGGTGAGGCTGCCCGGGGGCGGGGAGAGGCCGGGGGTCTGCGCGGCGGCGGCGGCGGGGAGGAGGAGGAGGAGGAGGAGGCGGCGGCGGCGGCGGCGCGGCCGATCCCGGCCCCTCCGGTCTCCAGAAGCGACGGGCGGCTGAAACCGCTCGGCCGGGCTGTGGGGAGAGGCTGGCGGGAGGCGGCGGCGGGTCCTCGGGAGCGCTTGCGGCTGACGGTGCCTTCTCGTTGACGCCGGCAGCGAGCAGAGGCGGCGGCGGGAGCAATGGAGATGCAGTCGTACTACACCAAGCTGCTGGGAGAGCTCAACGAGCAACGCAAGAGGGACTTCTTCTGCGACTGCAGCATTATCGTGGAGGGAAGGATCTTCAAAGCGCACAAAAACATTTTATTCGCCAACAGCGGCTATTTCCGAGCCCTGCTGATTCACTACATCCAAGACAGCGGACGCCACAGCACCGCCTCTCTGGACATTGTCACCTCGGAGGCCTTCTCCATCATCCTAGATTTCCTTTACTCCGGGAAGCTAGATCTCCGTGGGGAAAATGTTATTGAGGTGATGTCTGCGGCTAGCTATTTGCAGATGACCGATGTGGTCAACTTCTGCAAAACGTATATAAGGTCATCGTTAGATATTTGCAGGAAAATAGAGAGAGAAGCTGCTTTCTATCAGGCTGATAGCGGGAGCGCTAGTTCTGCGAGAGAGAGCACCTCGTACAGCTCAAAGAGCCAGTGCTCTGCCTCTCTCTCTTCCCTGCAGGAAAAAGAAGGGATTTCGGATTGCCAGAGAGATCCTCCCTGCGGTGAATGCAGCAGCTGCCATCCCCTGGAGCTTGTGGTCAGAGACCCCGTAAGCAGCGACTCCCCAGGCGACGTTAATTCTTCCCTGCCCAAGGGGGTGGAACCCAAAGTAGAGTTTGACTCGGATGAAGTAGAGGTAGAAGTGGGTGAACGGCTGCCGCAGTATCCGACTCCATTGTCCCTCGAGCAGATGGAAGAGGGGCTGCACGGCGGGCAGGCGATGGACCTGGCCTGCAATAACTATCATATGAAACAATTCCTAGAGGCCCTGTTGCGCAACAGCTCAGCTCAGAGAAAGGATGATGTGGTTCATCACTTTGTCCGGGGCTTTGAGGGTAGGCCAGAGGATGCAGGGGTAGCCATGAGTTCCATGATGGACATTCACAGCGACTGGTATGGTGAGGACGCAGGTGAGAGGACTCCAGGGGGGTGTAGTCTGTATAATTGAGGAGGAAACTGCTTAATTGTGCAACTTCCTTTGTTACTCTCGTTCTTGTTCAGGAATATATTGCTAAATATTATGCCGTAGCAAAATAAACTATTGTTCTGGACTTCAAAAGAAAGCTGTACTCATTTATTCAGTGCAGCACTTGGGAGGTAAGTATTTCTAACAGCTTTTACAGTTTCTTTGAAACAGATCCTGGAGCTCGGTGTTGGTGACACTGCTTTAATAAACAATCTCATTTGGGACCTTGTTGAATGGCAGGCGAATTTTTAAAATGAATCTTCCTCTCATAACGCTAGTGTTACAAAGAGCAATCGGAAGGATAAGTTGAGCTGCCACAAGAGGGATCTGCTGTAGAACCTGACAGACCAGAAGTAGCTTATTCCACTGGAGCCCCTGCCAGCGCATCGGTTGCTGGATGACAGTCCGCCTGCTCTTTCTTACTTTGAACTTCAAAAGGGCAGAAATCAGTTTTATTCAATACTGAGTGATACCTAGAAATTCTTTAAGAGCACTGAAAGCTTTAAACTCTGTGGTATTGCATAAAGACAAGACTTAACTTTTACCTCTAGAGGCAGACTCGCTTTTCAACTGCTGGTCACCTGAGGTTCCGCTGCTTTCCCAAGCCCAGCGCCTGTTGGGATGTCTCACACTGGCAGGAATGTCTCCTAGCAGCAGTGTCAGGGACCTGGAGGAGAAGAAGGTGGTCATGTCCGTATGCATTTCTCCTGACGTGGACAATAAGGATTTGGGCATTTTATCTGCTTACGGTAATGTTGGCACACAACTTGCCTCGTCCAAACCGCCTTATGAAGAGGGGAGGTGGCTGTGACAAACGCTGTGAGTGCCATAGCTGTTCAGGATGTGACATGCAATAATGGTGTGGGCAACAGACAGGAAATCTTTCACTGAATATTCTACTCTAGATAGCAAGCTTACATTCATGTCTTTTCCAGCTCAAGCACGCATGTGTGATCTTAAAGCCAATAAAACCAATATATTCTCTCACTGCTTTAAAATAAGAAATCTGATAAAATCACATATCCAGTCTTACAGTCACCAAAAGACTAAATTTATCAGAACAGAGCGCTGTCACYAGATTGTGCCTATGGTTTTTGACGCGTAGCAAGGCAAGAGCATCTAACACACAAACTTTACTTACTTTTTTCCCCTCTTAAAATCTTCAGACTGTTAATGAATCATTAAAAGGGAAATGCTTTTAGAATTTGATAGAGAACATCAGGTGTTATGACAACGTATTAGAAGTGTTAATGGTAGATGTGCTTTAAATAGGAGTGGGGAAAAAAACCCACAAACCTTGCATCCAGTTAAGTTTCTCTGCTAAAACTGAACATCGTAAGCATTTAGTAGAATGGAAGTCTCTCTTCTCAGCTTTTAGTGCTCCTGCTATCTTAGCATTTTCACAAGACACCAGGAATGAGAAATACAAAGTCCTGATAAAAGAATGGTTCTCTCATGCATTCAGGCTGACAGATGAGATAAATGCCACTTACTTTCAAGCGTCCACATCTGTTCCAGTCATCCTGGTCCCCTTTACAGCTGATGGAGGATAAACGGGCACCTCGAGAGAGCCTGAAAGCAAGGCAGGTCTAAGAACGGCTTTTCTTTTTTTAAACGGAGTTCTAAATGTCCAGCAGGGATTAGCAATACCTTGTGAAGGTCCAAAATGGGTGAGATGAATTTCACTTGATAGCCACATGTTAATACTAGACACTCCTTTTTTTGAGGCTGGGTTGGACAAACCTTAGTACAACGAATGTTCTACAGCTCCACCTACTTTGGGGTAACTTGAAGAGCTCAAGGCTTGATATGTGAACACTTTCCTGAATCAGTACCTGAAACAGGGAAAACTAATCTTTTAGTATAAGCCTTTATGCTGGAAAGAAAGCTCATATCTGGGCTGATACGGAAAAACTTGGCAGTACCCATGTTTATGTAAAATGTGATCTTCAAATTTAATTCTCTGTTCATAAATTACATATAGTCTGATTTTAGGAAAAGTAAAATATCATCAGCAAATGTATCGGAGTCCTTCATCTTGTTATTTCCAATAGAAAGGCTAAAGTGAATGGCAGTAGAAACAAGCACTCATATTTTTAGATGGGTTCCCCACAACTAAATTTATGCACGTTGTAAAAGCGTATGGGAAACATTGCACTACTTCTACCTGTAATTTGTGTTAAAGATTTTAGTTTCTAATGCTGTTTAACGCTAATGGTATCTTAAAAAAAAAGAAAGTAGGAAACTTTCTATGGCTGAGATAGTGCAGAGACCCCACTGCACTAAAAGCAAATTTTTGGCACTTAATTAAATGGCTTCTTAAAATACAATTAATTTGTTCTCTGTTGTGAGCCAACTCCCGTAGAGTATCAGCTATGTAAGTATAGGCAGGCTGATTTTCAAGGGACTTGATCATCTGCAGCTGCATGAATGTCTTCTGAAATTGCACAACCTACAGAAATTCCAGGTAAGCCAAATACAAAAAGAGGGGAACGTCAATTATCTTGGCTCAGATTTGCAGCAAGGAGGATAAGACGTCAACGTAGCTAACATTGGTGAACTGCCTAATCTAATGCACTGTGTTTTCTTTCAAAAGGTGATGTGTTAGTTGTGCCAATCAAGCTTCACAAATGTCCGTTCTGTCCCTACACGGCTAAACAGAAAGGAATACTAAAACGGCACATTCGCTCTCACACAGGTGAGAGACCCTACCCCTGTGAGACGTGTGGGAAACGTTTCACTCGGCAGGAACACCTTCGGAGTCATGCTTTAAGTGTAAGTTTGAAAGATTGTATCTATCAGGAAATTTTTAAAAGTTTTTGCGTTTCCCGATCGTATTTCCCAAAATATGTTGGACAAAATGATTGTTGCCCATGTGAGATAAACTTTTCTAATAATAATTTTAAGCCACTGATATTTGGTTCATTAGTACTTATGTAGCCCCAAATCTTTTGTCGCTGGAAATGTGATGGGATCATCTGCCCTTTAGCTTAAGCGTAGATGTTTTTCTCTTCTAGGAATATATGCAAACCAGCACCCCAGAAAGAGCTAATGCAAGAAGGCAGATTGCCTTTTTTACCATAGTGTTTTATTTTTAACTTCAGGTGCATCGCTCAAACAAGCCAATTATCTGTAAAGGTTGCAGGAGAACATTCACAAGTAGCCTGTCTCAAGGATTACGACGCTTTGGCTTGTGTGACAGCTGCACCTGCGTGACCACTACCCATGAGGACTCGATGCCCATTAACCTCAGCCTAATGGAACCCTCATCAGAAGGCCAAGAGAAAGGTGATGCTGATAACGATTGGCCCATATATGTGGAGTCTGGAGAGGAAAATGATCCAGCTGATGATGATGATGGTGATGACAAGCAGGAAATCCACAGGAGCTTATCAGACCGAGAAACACTTATGTAGCAGTGAGAGTGGGAGCATTTGAAGTGTCGGTCTGCAACAGAAAACTGCGTATTTGCCCAATTAGTGAGACTGTGCTGTTTTTTATTATTCTGTTTTTTAATAGAAGAGTGGGGAGAATTGAATTTTTAATACTTTTAAGTTTTCAGTGCTGTGCACCAGAAATCTGTGAAGAATCTTCTGTCGGGGGTTCACAGAGGTTGTACTTGAGCAATTTCCAGTCGTGTCTCTGCCTCCTAGTTTTGATTTTGCAGGTGGAACATCTCTGTTTTGTTTTGATAAAAGGTTTCTTCAAATAATGCTGTCATGGTCCTTAATCCCTGATGTGAAAGGGGCACCATCTTCTCTCTGAAGATTACATTAAAAGAGATGTAGTTTTCATCCATTACCTTGGACTTTTCTAAATTAAGTTGTGATCCTTCTGTATTAGGACAGTATTATCTAAATTGTAAACCTGAAGTGTTTGCTTAGACTGGATTTGACCTGGAAACCAGGGCAGACAAACCAGGATAGCAAAAATATGCTGCTGCTGAAAGCATAGACAGTAAGAATAAATATATTTCACGTGTCCTTAATTACAGGTATTTAGAGAACTGGCTTCTCTTTTTGAATTGTTTTTACTGCATCTTCCTCTCTCAAGAGCTCGGACTACAGATTTTCAGATGTGTCTTTAATGTCATTTAGACATTAGTAGTCTTGGCTTAAGAAACATTAAGCACACATCATGGTGTCTAGTGTCCGGGTCTCTCTGTTTAGACGAAGCAAGCTGCCCAATTTTCTTCAGCTTTTTACAGTAGAAGTTAAAAGCTGTCAATCAGGTTACTTGGGAATTCTGATTCTGGTAGATTAAATAGCCAGATTCACAGCTGGTGTAGCCAAGGAGCAGTTAAATATAAATATGTGAGCTGTGCATATAAACAGCTCTGAATACCCTTTTTGAAGCTATTGGGTAGGAAATCTCAGACATTTTTACTAGCCACTTTGTATGCAAATCCTTTTCTTTCTCTTTTATTATATTTTCTTTTAGTCTTTGGTGATCCTTCTCACGGTTTATGTTGTTGTGTGAATTTATCCAAGTACTGTTTGTTTTTTTTTAAAAAACTCCAGTGTGGACCTCCTGTTTCTTTGCTGGGATAGATAAAGGTTGGCTTTCAAAGGAGGTGAGATTTTTTTTACCTTTCCAGTAGCAAGTTGATATAAACTATCAAAAATCAAGCTGGGAAGCTTTAGAAGAAAATGCATCACCAACAGAAAGCCTGTTTGCTTATGGGTAACCTACTGTTTCCTAATGAAGAGACAAAACAAATATACTGTGAAATAAGACTGTTAATGCTTCTTTACTATGTTGTTCATAAGTGTTTCATGAAAAGGCAAATTGTATGAGTCTTTCTAGCTGGAGTAAGCGCTAGATCAGAAGCCTGTAGACAGACATGGCTGACAAAGAATGAGCAGTTCCTCCCGCTTAACAAGACAGTGCTTCTTGAGGTTTTTAGTGTAAAGACTTTACACTTGGCAAACATTAGATGGAACCTAAAAAACAGAGAGCCCCCTGATTTAACCAGGTTTGGTTTGGTTTGGKTTTTTTTTGCATACCTTGTGCTTTTATTTTACATACTGAAAAAGAACAATTCAGCTTCTCTATCTGCTTCATCTTGCAGTGAAACTGTAGTCCTATAGTGATGTCGCACTTTACTTGTGAGAGGTGATTCTGATGTCACAAATGCAGTGAAGAATTAATTGCCAGATCAGGTAGGATGAGGAAAGAAGAAACAAGCTTCTTTTTAAACAAGTCTCTTTACCTTCTGCTGTTTTCAGGAATCACTAGTAAAGAGACTTGTTTTGAAATGGTCTGGTCTAAGTTCTTGATGAGTGCCACCTTCGCAAGAAGATACTGGCATCATGTGCTACATTTATTTTCTGTAACTTAAGTTGCATAAGCTTTCAGTAGTCTCAATTCCAGGTCATCTGTAAATTTGAGTTTGTAATAGCTGAACAGTATCATAGTGACACACATCATCATAGAAAAATCTCACTGGGACAAGTTCTTTAAAAAATTCAGGGCTCTATAGCCCCTATTTTAGTCATCTAAATTAAGACCATCAAAGAGACAACTCATGTAGATGCCAGATTTGGAGCAGAGCTCCTTTGAAAATCCTGCTGTGGTTTTGGGTCCTTAGCACTTTTGAAAATCTGAGCAAAACGTGGGCTTGTGAATCTTGCCAGCACATTTGAAAATGCCACCTCCAGCATACCAGGGCTCGTCTTTTGGACTACTGCTCTATTTTTGTTGAGTCCATCCAACATCAGAGGGTATTTTTTTGCTATCTGTTTATCTGATAAAGGACGGACTTCTGCATGTGAGAACACCTGAAAAAGAGTCACGGTGTTTGTTGGGAGACTAACTCGCTAATGAAAGTGGGGTAAGAATGTAAATAGGGATCCAAAATGGTATTTGGTGACCAGGCATCCCAATCTCTGGTCATTCTAGCATGAAGATGCCACCTCATTGTAAATATTGGTAGGGGCCACTAGACATGGAATATCAGCTGAGCATGGTTCTGGCTGGTGCACCACAATTGAACTGTCAGAAGATATAGCTTCCCACGCAGCTGAGCTGTGCTGAGGTGCGGGCTAGCTAACTCTGAAACTGTGAAGAAATTCAGAGTAGGGAAAATTAACCTCTTGCGAAAGTCTGTATGTAGTAAGAGCTGCAGGAATGACTGCAGAGACCTTCAGTGATTTTACTTCAACCTGCTTTCTTTGGTCTTAGAGATTGTTCTTGTGTGTCTTGTGCATAGAGAATGGAGCTGTGTTAAGGTTTGTGTAACACTGGGTACGGGGTGTGGGTGGGGGGTACGCCGTTCACATTCCAGATTGAAAGTGACCACCAAAATTGATGTTTCCTGTTGAACTGTCATATTGTGCTGCTTTGTTTTCAATGGAGTCCTTCAGCCTTTGTATTTAGAAGAGGATGTAGTTTATCCACATTCTTGTGACCAGATGTTCATGTAAATCTGTTTGCTGTGCTTTCCACTTAGTTTTTGGATGTTTTTCCTGAAATCTTCCATTGTAGATCCAGCCTCTACAAGCTTTGAGAAAATGATGTAGCTGTTTTAAAATATTCATATGGTGCTTAATGAAGAATCAAAAATAATGTTTTTAGGAAAGTTACTTCTAATATAATCTCTTTCTCAAAGTTTTTTTAAAGGCCATGCAGACTACATATCTTAAAGTCTTAGCTCTACGTAATTGACTTTGTTTAGGAGTATACGTTTTAACGTACTTTTGCACATAATTGCACTGTATTTCACTAAAGGAATACATGCTGCACTGGTATTTGTAGTGCATTTAACCTCTTGGTGCAAGACCTTGTAAATCTTCCAAATGTGGTTATTTAATTTACTGATGTTTTGTAAGGCAGTTTCATAACTGAAGTCCTTTAGTCTAGTTTAAATGACAAATTCTTATAAACCGAACCTTATTTGTAGAAGTGACTTAACTATATTTGTGGATCTTGGAGCATTCTGGAGCTTTTTGATTGTCTAGAAAATAAAACTCTCTGAGAGGGTTGCTTTGATTTTTCCCCCCACCCCCCACCCCCCCACCCCGTTCAAAAGTTGACTGAGTAAACCTGAGAGTGTCTAGATTAAGGCTCGCATTTCAATTTCTGGGAATTAAAAATGAATATATATGCATTTCTGGCAACAGACACTTTGCAAGCAAGAATCAGATTCTTGGTAGGAAAGTATTAAAAAGATGCTGTCAACTTAAAACCCAGCCAGCTGGGTTTTTTTAGAAAATCTTTTATATTATTTACACTGAGTTTGTTTCCTTACCAGTTTTTGTAGTTTTATAATCACCTTAACTGTTTGAACTCTTTTTAAAGTTTTTCATTTTTCATGAAAAATTCATGCAACTGGGAAGCAGTCACTGATCCTAGCTAGAAGACAATGCTGTCAAATGCCTACAATAAAATGCATGTGGGTGAGGGGGTGGGGGGAACAGACTCCCAAATATTCTTTCTAGATAATTTTGAATGATATTGGATATTTCACAAACGGACTTCTTTAAACCTGCTTTTACAGACTATGATATTTAAAACCGGTATTTACTTGTTGATTTAGAATATCCTGAATCAATGAAAAATATAATAACCCCTTCTTTCTTTTCACTGTTTTCATTCGAACAGTGAAATCTGTTCACTTTTATTTTATTGGGATCTTTAGGTTTATACATTTTTGTTTCAGAAGTACTTGGGAATTATTCATATTTCAAAACTTGTTTATTATTGGGGTTTTTTTAAATCATTAAAACATTTTTGTTAGTATTAAAAGATTTTTTTGATCCAACTTAAGTTGACAGTGCCCTTTAACGTGCACATAAAAATTGCATTTCTTCTCTTAAAGGCCACTGTTAACATGTCAATGAAATAGCTGAAGACAGTCTGGTTTTTGCCCTTTGTTGGATTGTTTGAAAGTCAGATTTTCTACATGTCTAGAAATATTAGTAACATGTACGAGAATATAAAGGGCATGAAGTTGTTAAAACCTTGCCAGCTGCTCCATTTATGCACGTACGTGTGGTGTGCGTGCCCACACAGAGCTGCTTTTAGGTCTAGAGTTATAGTTAGGATGTCATCATCTCTGCAATGTAGGTCAGCGGAGCACTTTTACTAAAATACAACCACTGAATATAAAAACATCTTTTGGTTTTTATTAAATGGTTATAGGCAGGTGTCTGGATACTAGTAAATTAAAAAGAAAAAAAAAAAAAAAAACACCAATCAACCAAAACTCAAACCAAAACAAACACCATCCCTCCCCCCCACCCCCCCCAATCCCTCTCAAAACAGCGTGCGGTACACAGAAACTTTAAATGCCATCCCCAAATATCCAAAGGCAATATAGTAGGCTTTCAACTTTGGACTGCCAATTGAGCTGCAAAATATTTTAACTGTCAAAATATATGACTCTCTACTTCTTAGCTTTGAGCATAACCAGCTAAGTCCTACGAAGGCTTAGACACACATGATCGGTCCCATTCATCAGAAGACTAGTTACAAGGGTAAAATTTAAGCATACATTGAGAGTTTTGCAGAATTAGAAATCAAATCAGCTCTGAGAAATTCTTAAAGTTCTTCAGTGGCAAGGCTTATTTTAATTTTTAGCTGCTGGCTTCTTTTTGGGTTGGAGGGGAATTACGTGAACACAAATTTAATTTTAGAGCCAATGACTGCTACTGATTTTTCAAATTCTGTCTTGTTTGGTTGTTAACTAAGGTGTATGAGCTCTGACCCAAACTAGTGTGTATTACGCAAACAAAAATAGGAAGCTTGCTTTGAAATTGTTTTCTTCTTGTAGTTGTTTGTGTTTCTAATACAAGAAAGGTATCTTTTGTTGGTAAATAATAGCTATTGGTAGCTATAACAGCTGTTTCTAGATCACAAAAAAATTTGAATACCTCAGTCTTTGGAGACTTGGAGGATTCTTCTCTCCTCCTGTATGAAACTGAAAATAGAATACTAGAATACTCACTAAACTAAACAAGAGTTGACACTTCAGGGAGATGCCCTGATTTTAGAACCTGCTTATTTGAGATGCCATCGTGCAGATGGATTTATGGGTAGATTCCAGGACCATCGTAAATGTCCAAGCCCATTCCAGGATCTGTCCAAGTGAAAGCCAGTACAGTAATAGCACTGTATTACTAAACAAGATGCTGTATATTTGTTGAGGCAGGAGAGGAAGATTTGCTTTTTCACGTTTGAAAACCAGCGTGCGAATGTTACCAGTTAATGYAGTATCTCCAGACAGATCAGTGGAGTAGTTCAATCAAAAGTAAATTGTCCTAAAATACTAATGGGTATAGTAACACTTTCATTTGTACCATCTGAATCTGATGTATATGAAATTCAGTTACCTCAGCTTTCTCTGAATGTCCATCTTTTTTCACATTTTTTACTGTTTTAACTCTTATTTTGTTGTTTACTGAACTTTTAAACATAGCAGATTATGACTTTTTAAAAAGTGCTCCAGTACAAGCAGAATAAGGGTACTTAAAAAAAAACAAACAAACAAACAGAACCAAAAAAACCCAACAACAAAGAAGAAACAGTATCCAATGTTAAGCAGATTATTTTGATGAGAAAGACAAGTGCTAGGGAGTGAAAGAAGAGACTGATATCCGGAGCTCTGCTTCCACAGGTGTTTGGGATCAATAGTTCTATGTGGGGAAAAAGATTGTGTAAAGTTCTGAATCGTGGGTCTTTACAGTATTTTACAAAAGATAGCTTTGCAGCGTTCACAGGCAATTCAGAGCACAATCCAGGTAGCAGTGCAAACCCAGCAGACTCTTCCAGATTTAATAACTGGACGTTTTCYGCGGATCAGTAATGGAGAAGTTGCACTGATGTTTTACCGCAAGCTGCCGGAGCTGCAAGTGTACCTGTCCTGATGTCGAGATGTCTGTGAGTGTCTGTATTGGGGTGGAAGAGAGAAAAACAAATTAAACCAAAGTTGAGAATTAATGTGCATCCACCATATAGGCAATTTACCCTTTTTAAGGGGTGGGGATCAAATGTTTAAGTGCTTTTTGTAACGTTTTTTCTACAATGGTGCTTTACTGAATTTGTCTTTACTGTATGTTAAACGGTGTAGTACTATATATGTTTATATTGTTGTATGTAGTCTGGTTCTTTTATAGTTAAAGAACAGAAAACATTAAATAAATACTAATCTCACAGTAAGTATACATTTTTTCCATTTTTTACATGAAAGATGTGGGTCACTGAAGCACTCATTCCTGCTCTTGTCTCCTTGGCTCTAAGGGCCACGGGGTTGTTAGCATCCTTGGTGAAAAGGACTGTCACTGTGGGGTGAGAGCTAATGTCAGACGTAAATGGTTCTTTTCTGGGCAAACCTGGGTGTGGGAGAAGAAAAGCAGGAGCAGAGGGCAATCAAGGGAGATGAGAGGTTGTCAGAGAGCTTGCTAATGATTTGGGGAGAATGAATTGTTTAGATCAAGGTCTAAGTTGTCAGTATAGATGAGCTGTATGCAAATATGCTCACAATTTTAGGTGTTAAGGGAAGCTGGGTTGAAAATAAGAATATGCCTAACAAGTACTTAATTTAATTCTGTTGGTACAGAATTAGGAATTTGGGTTCCTAGTATAGATGAAGCTACTGACAAGTTATGCCAAGATGCTTGTGCAGCTGCTGCCTCTGTTAACACTGCCATCAAATCTCAGGCTTTTCCCAAGCTGTAAACTCTGTTCAGAAGATGGCCTGCTCAAGTTACTGTTAGGCGTACTGGCAGATGGAAGATTCCTCCCTGTACGCAACATTTTAGGACAGTGTATTATGATTTCCTTTTCATTTTGAAAAAATGAAGTGAGCTCCTGGTGACCTGGAGGCTGAACAAGCATYTGTATTTGTACTAGAAGACAACAAGGATGCAGCTCGGGATCTTTGTGAAGGCAACTGAACTATAGAAATCATGGGTGAGTCTGCTGGCTTCGTCACGCGGAAAGCTGATRACAGTAAAGATGATGCCGAGGCAAATGAACTAAAGCCAAATATAAGCTGGTAGTGTATTAGATAAAAATTGTCATCTCATTCTTAATTCATTTCTGGTGTCTTGCTTATGGTTCCCCTATCTCCAGACCATGCCTGCGTAACTTAAAAAGCTCTTTCATTATGACGAGGATATGGTCATATCTTGCATATTTTGTATTCCTCAAGGCATTAGGTCCTGTAACACTGAAAAGTTTCCTGACATGGAACGATTAGCAACTCACCTATGAACTACTAAAAATATAGATATTTTTATGTCGCACAAAGTTTCTCAAAAGCTTTTAAACAAACAAAACATTCTCAGAAAATTACTTTTCCTTTAAGAGGTATAACACTATTTTAAAAGCAACAATTTTTGCAAGAGCATGGATTAAAATTCCTGCTGTTCACATTTTCTCATTAAATGCATTTTTAGATCCAGCGCAAAAAAAAGAGCAACTAATTAATTCCCCAAGTATGGTACGTTTCTAATCCAGTGGAAAAAAATTGCAGCTATTTCTTCAATGGTAGAAAAAGGAAAGAAATTGTGTTGCTTTAGCCCAAGGTTATATGCAATTTTACTTATATTTTCAAAATCTAAAATAAAACCCGTGGTAAATGCATATTACTTTACTCACACATTTGGGAAAAATCCATGCAACTCCCAACAAATTAATCTTGTGAATCAATGCATGTCAGTCTTTGAACTATGGTACTTCAGTTGTTCTAGTATACGCTCTTGAGTTTTCTTTGGCAAGAAATATCACTATATATTTAAAGTCAGAAAATATGCCATAACTGAAGTCTGTGATTTTTCAGAAACGTTTATTTTAAGGAAAACTGCAATCTTTTCACTGGTGTTACTGTTAATTATATTTGGTTACCAAAACCCAAATAAGACAATGCAAAATTTATGTTAATAATTTTTGTATCAGCACTAACAATGTCATTTTTTTAAAGTAATTTGTAAATTGTTCTCTAAAAAGCAGACTATTAGTCTTGCTTTGCAACACTCCTCCTGTTGCTGTGAGAAGCACCTCCTCTACATAGTTGCCAAATTTATTCCTGTTGGATAAACTCTCCAAATGATATCTAAACTTCAAGTGGAACTTGAATACATTTCTAGAATCAGTGGATTGTTTGTGATGTATTATTGTGCAAAACAGGATGAAATCAGTCCCTATGTATGAGAAAACCAAAGTCTGTTCCATGGCTGTTCCTAGCAGCACTGTGCAGACTTGTGGGCAAGGTTTCTGAAGTATTCCGAGTAAAGCACTTGCAACACCTTTAAAAATTCTAATTAAGCTACTCTAGATACCACTGCATTTTTTTTATACTTTTAAAATTCTGTTACCTGTTCCTAGCAGACGGAGAACCCTTGAAGTCCTATTAATATTGATACAAACTACCAAGTGAAGCGCTCTCCGACATACAAGTGAAAGTACCAATTACCTGAAAAGTCAGCCAAGTCAAACAGAACAAATACCTACAAATAGTTCTTTTCAAAAGGAAGTTTTCAGCAGATGAAATAATTTGGGCATGGATCTGAAAAAAATATGTAGAATGTTATATAAAAAGAGTGCTACCTAGTTGAATTGACAGGCAAAATCAAACTTTAGAGGAATGAATTCAAGCAGTATTAAAACCCGATACTGCAAATACATTTTCTGGTTTATATGAAACAATCTAAGTGATGGTTTAATTGTTTGTCGTCTTTATTTCTCAATACCAGAATCAGTAGTTGAAAGTTTATGTTAGTTGGCAATAGACTAAATTCTATTAAATTCCCCAACTTGATTGAGTCTAAATCAGTTGCTCTATGGAAGAATAGGACAAGCAATATTTTTACCTGAATACTCTTCTAGTCTCCTACAATTTATGACTTGGGGACTTCTGAAGGCACAGGACATTTCTAGATGTAGCTCTCAAGTCTCCCTCATGACCGTGTCTAGTATACCCCTGTAACACTCACAAACGTTTCACATCCACAACAGCCTATGGCAAGCAGTTCCAGTGCCTAACTACGTTATGCACTGTCGCGGTTTAACCCCAGCCGGCAACTAAGCCCCACCCAGCCGCTCGCTCACTCCCCCCCCCCAGTGGGATGGGGGAGAGAATTGGAAGGGTAAAAGTGAGAAAACTTGTGCGTTGAGATAAAGGCAGTTTAATAGGTAAAGCAAAAGCCGCGCACACAAGCAAAGCAAAACAAGGAATTCATTCACCACTTCCCATCGGCGGGCAGGTGTTCAGCCATCTCCAGGAAAGCAGGGCTCCATCACACRTAACGGTGACTTGGGAAGACAAACGCATCACTCCGAACATCCCCCCCTTCCTTCTTCTTCCCCCAGCTTTATATGCTGAGCATGACGTCATATGGTATGGAATATCCCTTTGGTCAGTKGGGGTCAGCTGTCCCAGCTGTGTCCCCTCCCAGCTTCTTGTGCACCCCCAGCCTCCTCACTGGTGGGGTGGGGTGAGAAGCAGAAAAGGCAGTGACTCTGTGTAAGCACTGCTCAGCAGGAACGAAAACATCCCTGTGTTATCAACACTGTTTCCAGCACAAATCCAAAACATAGCCCCATACTAGCTACTATGAAGAAAATTAACTCTACCCCAGCCAAAACCAGCACAGCATAGAACCACATCCTCTGGTTTGCTGTGACCCTGCCACCTGCCAACTTCATTTGCCTTCCTCTGATGCTGGAATAAGCAGTGAACAGTCCCTATTGATCCTCTCATGATTTTATAGATTTCCATTTATCTCACCTGCTTCATTTTTTTCCTACTTTGGATATCTCTCACTCTACCAACATTTGTACAAAGCTGTGCCAGACTTTTATCGTTTCCCTTTTCCCTCTCTGAACCATTACAAGTTCCTGCATACACTCTTTGAAATGAGTGACCCCAGGGCTGCATACTGTATTCAACATGCAGGTGTGCACTATTAATTAATGCTAAGAGCTGTGAGAAGCTGGGTACTAGGGTTGTGTTGCGTTACCCTGAAAGGGGAACGACGAGGACAAAGATGCTAATGGTCCTCTGGGCTGAGTTTGGAATCAGTTCTGCTAACACACTCTCTAGACTTTGATGTAAAAGCAAGATAAATTACATGAAATTTGCAGTTGACACTGATCAGGGGATAACTACAGACCAGCAATGTGACATGGCTGGAAAAGGCTGGTCAATTGTAGGTACATCAGATTGAAATGTTTTCAGTTGATAATTAACACCATTGCCCAGTGGACTGGAAAGATTCATGCGAAATACTGTGTAAATTCCAATCGATTTCATGTTCAAGAATGATTAATTTAAGCTGGTCAGGTACAGAGCGGAGTCTTACGCAAGCAGAATGGGTCTCATGAAAGATTTTAAAAGCATGGTCTGCATTTGAAAGGAGACGGAATCTACAAAACTATGGATATTTATTGAAAAGGGGGTATTAAGATGGTGAAAAATACTGTTACAATATAAATGGATAGAAATTGAATATGAATAAATGTATACGATATACTGGGAGAATGTTTCTAACTATCAGAAGAAAGAGTCTTTAAATGTCTTTCCCATTTTGCTATAGTGGGGAAAGGAACATAAATTGTTGCAAGATGGAATGTCTTAAGTTTATGGAAGGGAAGGCTAAAAAGGACACAAAGGATACGGTTAAGGCAGAATGGCTCCTATGGGAAAACAAATATTTATGAGAAATAACTGGGGTGTCAAGAGCACCGAAAAGACCCTGGTGGCAAGAAGAGGAAGGAGAGATACCAAACTTCGAGTGAGAGAAGGTGAGAGGTTCAGGTACTAGGATTTCAAACATGTTTTTTTTCAGAAGATAACAGATATGAACAGAAAACACGAAGATGTTACATCTCTTTTTGAGGAAGCTGCAGGCGCGTTAAAGAAGGATTTGGGTCATCAAGGCCCCTGCTATACATAAAGGTGTGAGAAGGAAGCATCTAGGGCATCACATCCCCTCCCGGGCAGCATGTGGGTGTGGGAAGAGGCGAGCCGCCCCGACTGCAGGGCGATCAGGCAGAGGAAGCCGCTGGGCTGCGCCTGCAATCGGTGCGTTGCCCCTTTAATTGTGTCCCCAGCCCTCGGGCGTCTCTGTCCAACGCCCACGTCAGCAAATACCTTTTGTTTCTCTCACGTTCGGGCTTCCAGGGCTCGGGGCTGCGGGACCAGCGCGTCGCCTTCAGCCACCGCGAGCCCCGACGCGGGGCCGGGGACCCCGCATCCACCGCCCGCTCCTCTCGGCTCAGCGGCAGCCGCCCGCAGGACCCAGCCGGTAAGTGGCGGCTCTAGCACGCCGGCAGGCCAGACAGGGCGTTGGGATTTGGGGGCGGAAACGGCCCCGGTGCGAGCCTTGCTGCGAGGGGCAGCGAGGGACGGCCCCGGGCCCCGCAGGCTCCGAGGGCGCCCGGGCCCGTGAGCGACGGCCCGCCGGCAGCTGCCCCTCGGAGCCGATCGTTACTCGGGCTGCACAGCGCTGGGGAGAGACCTACGCGGGCGCCATTTGCAGCCCCGGGCGCGGCTGTAAGGAGCCAGGAGCGGCAACAAAGGGCTGCGCGGGAGTAGGAGCGGGCGGCGGGTGCGCGGCGAGAGGGGCCGCGCAAGGGGGCGGCTGGGGCGCTGCCAGCGCGGGGAGGCTGCGGGCAGCTGGGGCGGGAGCGGCTCGGGCTACGCCGGGCGCCCGGCACCGGGCGGCGGCAGCGTGGCGGGGAGGTCCCGCGGAGCCGGCGGAGCGGCAGCCGGGGCTCCGCTAAGGCGGGCGGCTGCGGGCTGCACGCCCGACCCGGCCCGGCCCGTGGGAGGGGAGCGCGCAGGCGGCCGGAGCGCCGGCGGGCGCTGGTGCCGCGGTCCCCGCGGCGGGAGCGCGGCGGGAGCGGGGGCGGCAGCAGCCCGCGAAGCCAGGAGGCGCCTCCGCGCTTTGGCGGGCGGGTCCGGCGCCGTCGGGCGTCCCGGGCTCCCCATGGTCGAGCGACCAATTCGGACGGGCGTGCGGGTGAGTGACGGCGGCCTCCGCCAATGCCGGGGGAGCCCGGGCCGGGAGGGCTGCGGCCACCGGGGCTCTGCCGCCGAGTCCCATTCCTGGTCCCTTCGGCGGGGAGGGTCTGAGCCCGGCCGGAGCGGGGCGGTGCGGTAGCGTCGGCTCAAGGCACGGACGCGGTCCTCCACCGCAGCTGCTGGAGCGCTCCTCGTCTCGTTGGAGAACGTCTGAAGGCTGTGCAGCTGCCAGCGGGTTGCGCACATCCTATCCCGCATCCTTTGGAAGGAGATGCTCTTAGCTGTAGCACGCACGTCCCTGCCAAATAATGTGTACTGGTTTATTTGGCTTTTTCATCACTCTTTTCTTGGAAAAAGAGTGCATGGTTGTGCAGGTTGTAATTTAAATGTATTTATAGATTTAAATAAATGAGATTATTTGTAAAGATGTCAGACCCAATTTTACAGATATCTTTGGCTGAGTTGCACAACGCTGAAGTCAAGAGTCTAATTATTTTCTTTACTTTTTAGAGCGACACTTCATTTCATCTTTTCTGGAATGGAGATTTCTTCTCACCAGTTTCACCTCTTGCAGCAACTAAATGAGCAGCGCAGGCAAGACTTATTCTGTGACTGCAATATCCTGGTTGAGGGAAAGGTCTTTAAAGCACATCGCAATGTGCTGTTTGCCAGCAGCGGCTATTTCAAAATGCTCCTTTCGCAGAGCTCGAAGGAGGCGACTCAGCCGACGACAGCCACTTTCCAGGCATTTTCTCCCGACACATTTACAGTTATTCTAGATTTTGTGTATTCAGGCAAACTGTCTCTCACTGGTCAGAATGTCATCGAAGTCATGTCGGCTGCTAGCTATCTGCAGATGACCGATGTTATCAGTGTGTGTAAAACGTTCATTAAGTCATCGCTGGACATCAGTGAGAAGGAGAAGGATCGCTACTTCAGTCTGTCAGACAAAGATGTACATTCAAACGGYGTGGACCGGTCCTGCTTGTACAGCTCTGGCTGGAGGGCAGAAAGCAGCCCCCCGCATTCGCACTTAAGTCCAGATCAAGGGACATGTATGATGGGTGGAAACGCTTGGAGCAATTTCAGCTACTATCCGACTTCTCAAAGAAATGCCCAGCAACAGCTGTCCAAACACGAGCAAAGGCAGGATTCCATAAAGAAATCCCGGCACCTGGGACTGCAGCAACCTTCTGACATTCCTCACTATAAATCAAGCAAACTGGAGGACAGGGCTGCCGAGCCGGCTGGCCATATTGCTCAGTCTGAGGAGCAAGTTCAGATTGAATCAGAAGTTGAATCTCCTCACGTGGGATACCAGTACGGCCAAGGGTCTGACGTGATACCGAGGAGCTTGGCTGTGTCACAGCAGGAGCATGAATCACCGCGTTCTTCTAGTAAATCGAAGTCTTCAAAAGCAGACGAGCAGTACGCGAGCATGCCCTCAATCCTAGGTGTCATGGGAAGCTGGGCTGAAGGTAAGAGTTGGTTTTAATGCTGTAGGTGCAGAGTCATCTGTGAATCGTCTGTTCTGTCCGTGAGAAAATGCCGCCTTACTGTGTACAGTTGCCAGAAATACATCTGTATTGTCCAGAAATGTAAGTGGGAAGTTTAACTTTTATTTTTTAATAATTGTGAATGATTGAAGTACCTGGTTTATTAAAAGTAGCCTTGCAAAATACATAATCTTTAGTGTCTCTACAGCTTCATCTTGCAAATTTAAGTCATGATCTTTTGGGATATTTTTAAGCTCATTCTAATATAGCTAATGGTCCTGTGTAATTTACAGGAAAACACAAGATCTTTGTGCTTGAAAAGACCTACGATAATATTTTTTTTAATAAAAGTGATTTGCTATTCTGCACATAGAATGCATATTCCTAGAGCATTAAATGACTAGACATGTTATGACTGTATTTATTTTTTTTTAATCAATTATTTTCTAACAGATGACTTGCCCAGGATGAGGTTCAAGTGCCCATTCTGCACTCATGTGGTGAAAAGAAAAGCCGACCTAAAGCGTCACCTTCGCTGTCATACAGGAGAGCGCCCTTACCCTTGTGAGGCATGTGGGAAAAGATTTAGCAGGCTAGATCACCTCAGTAGCCATTTTCGAACAGTATGTATTTTTAGTAACTGCATGATTTGTTTAATGTGTAAATCTGTCTCAGCATAATTAAACACAGTACAAGTGTATCTGGTTGATGTATTGACTCCCGTAAAAGAAGAGGTAATAGAAAATTAATCTGGTTTTGTTGAAGTCAATTTGAAGCATAATTTGTATGAAAAGGGATGAATTTCTTTGTTAATTGATGGCTCACAAAGGTACTGCTCTATGCAAGTCCTGTAATAGAGCTTAAGTGGGCAATTACAGCGCCTGCGATGGTTTCATTTTTAACGTTTGATGACTGTCTCTCAAAATGAGTTAACGCTACCATTTGACGCTAATCCAGCCCTACTTTTTGTCATCTTAAAAAACACTTCTTTGTGGATATGTTATCAAATTTATTCATTTCAATTTTCCCAGATTCATCAGGCTTGTAAGCCTATCTGCAGAAAGTGTAAACGCCACGTGACTGAGCTAACAGGACAAGTGGTCCAAGAGGGGACAAGACGTTACAGACTCTGTAATGAGTGTTTGGCTGAAGCTGGCATAGACAGTATTCGCATTGACTTGGAGGCTGAAGCACCCCTTGAATTTCCACAAGATGGGGATAAGGATTCCAGGTGGCACTATGGGGAAGACAACAGATCTGATGTGGAGATTGTGGAGGATGGGTCAACCGACTTGGTCATTCAGCAAGTTGATGACAGTGAGGATGAAGCAGACGAAAAGGAAGTAAAACCAAATATTAGGTAGTTGCAAGACAAGAATTAGGAATTCCATGTAAGAGGGAGAATGTACTGTCTTGACCATAAGCCCTCCACCAGCCTGTTGTTACCATGCAGAGACATACTGGTTTCTTTTGAACAGGTCCAGACTTGCATGTATTTATGGACATGCCATTGAGTCCATTCTGAGTTACCAGAATACCCATACTTTGCTTCATTAGAAAGAATCCATCCTTAAATGAAATACTGGATGCACAAGCAAACTGAAGTACTACATGGATAACTTTTTATAGTAGACAATGGGTCACGTCTCAAAACCTCTTTCAAGGGAGT
Source organism: Phoebastria nigripes (assembly GCA_035582835.1). Lineage (NCBI taxonomy): Eukaryota > Metazoa > Chordata > Aves > Procellariiformes > Diomedeidae > Phoebastria > Phoebastria nigripes. The sequence goes on along the minus strand of JAYKAV010002766.1, from coordinate 982,540 downwards.
GAGGTCTAAATACTAAAAAAAAAAAAAAAAAGTCACACAGCACTGTAAATTGCCCACTTTTTAAACTTGTAGAGATGTGGGCTTTATATGTAATATCATCTGGTGATAAACAAAGTATAAATACCCCACACACCAGAATATAAAGAAAACCTCTCTTCAGTATTCAGAAATGAAGATAATCTTCCACGAAATTTCATGAAGTCTTCATATTATGATAAGGAAAAAAGGTAGCTAATTAAGAAAAAGCATATAAAAATGTTTTAGCACATTCATCTGGAAAAGCACTTTCTTGTAAAATTTATTAGAATAAGGAGAACCTTTAGCAGATCATTCATTCAAGACCTATTTCGTTACAAGAAAATAAACACATGAATGCTAGTCCTAGTCAACACATCAGAGAGAAAATGATTGCAAATATGGATCCTTAATTGATGCTAGTAGATGTCTTACTCATTCTGAAAATTGGGAACTCGGACTGGGGTATGTTTTAATAAGCACTAGTAAAATACTCTCTCTCTTTTTTTAAAAACCTCTCAAAAGTGCCAGGCTGACGTGACTGGTAGCCCTGCATCCACAGCATTGCCGGTGGCAGTGTCAGCTTCTCCATGCCAACGTGAAGGAAACAATCCTTACAAGGTTACTTTAGCTGTTGTTTTCTCTCTTTGTCCCCCATTTTATTTGCCAGTAACAGTGGCAGAACAATTTGTACAGTATATATACTATATCATTAGAAATGGAACTGATGAGATTTTCCATCTGAAACCATTGACTACTCTTGTTTGTATTGACCTGTACTCAATTTAAACTGATGAGTTTTAAGATGGAGTCATTATCAATTTATATATTCCCAAAGTCATTCGGTCACCAAGAGAGCATACTTCAACCTTTTTCAGCCTGTACTATATGCCAATGAGAATAAGATGTACTGGAAGTTCTAGACATCATATTTGTGTAATTTTACCTACAATTAGACTACAAGAGATGAGATGACTAATGGTGAAGAAAGCTTACTTCTGTAACAAAACAGGCCACTTTTTGTTTTGTTACTTAGTAAGTTTGTCTGAACCAGCACTGTAAACAGGAGAGGAGCAGAAGTATGCTCCTGGGGTGCTTTTACTCTGCATTTTCTTGGACAGACCTGAGTATTAATACAGTCTTCATCCTGTGATCATTGAACTCAATGGGTATAGGCTTAGAAAACTGTATTTTTTTTTCTTTTTTACAACTTTGTAAGCATGTTTGGCTGAAACCCGGGATTAATTACAGAGCAATCCCATATATATACACTATATAATCTCTTTCCCAGGGACAGCTAAAAAGTCACTATTTTATTTTTATTTGTGTAAAACCTGTATAGCCTTATTACTATCATCATTACCAGAGTGTGCAGCATTTTCATTCCAGGCTGCAGATGGCCAGCCTACAGGTCTCTTAAATGACAGCTCAAGTGCTTCCTACTAAGTTCACAGTGTAGGCATTAAGCGCCCTTCCCCTCAGACGTGCAGGGCTGTCAAGAAGCAGCCTGCTTGTATGTTCTAAGGAGACGAGAAGTGGTATTTTATTGCTCCTACAAAAATTGTCGTCCATGGGCTTAGACTTGGGGAGGGGGGCGGAGGGGGGGAACTTACAAAACTTTCTGATGACCCATATGAAAACATCTTTTCCAAACAAGACTTACACTTGCTTCAATTTTATGTTACACTTTGGTCAGCAGTCCACAAAATGGACTTGATGTGAAAACAGCGGGTTAATTTCTTGGAGCTTATTATTCCTAAAATGCGTATTATTAAACGGCTAAGAAATATTCCTGAGCAACCTTAACTAAATCAAATATAGAACAAAGAAATATATAAAAGAATATGGAATGACTTCGATCAAATTTCAGGAGAAAATGCTTGCTGAAATCAAATTTAATAGATTTTTACGTTTCCCTTTACATTAAACAGTATGCGCAATAAATTCTAGGTATCAGTGCCTGCTGTCCCAGAATACAAAGTGTCTGGGACTAGTCTGTGTGTGTGTGTTTGGGGATGGATTAAGGGGAGGGGAAAACAAAGTGTCACTCTAGGCCTGAAATCTTAACTGCCAACTGTAAAGGTGAGAGTATTAAGTGTTTCTGTAGGCTTGGGGGTGTTTTAGAAGCAAAGGGATTTTGGGATCAATACTCAATCTAATTAGATACTGTAAATCTAAGAATACTGAGGACCAGATGCTTCAGAAAAAGATGTGAAGTGGCTATAAATGGGCACATGGAACAATCTATCCACATGAAGACATTTACTTTCTAAATACAGGCAGATTAATTGTTGATTTGCCTGGCAAACAAGGGTTTTTACTGTTTTTATGCATTATTGTTATTCTCGGTAGCATAACTAGATATCTGTAGTCATTTTTAAAGTATCTTATTAAGCTTGGAGTTTTAGCTCAAGACTGCAATTCCCACAGGTCAATTATGTTTTGTATTTTAAAAAGGTTACCATTTTTACATTTGTTGCCTTAATTTCAGTTGTTGTTCCCTTATTTTTGTATTGCAAGACAAGATAAATGTTAAGTGCCTTATATTTTCTACGTCCTTCATTTTACATAGCCAGTCATATATTTTGCTTGTTTTTCTCTAAATGAAAGTAATCCTATTTGTTTCTTTTCATCTCCTTGCATTGCCTCCGATGACTGTCTTCTTCATACTCCTGTTAGGATCACATACCACTCATTAGCAGAAGTAACATTTTCATTCTTTTCAAGGAGGAAAGCAAAGACCATATAGGGTTGTTCCCACGGAATTTAATTTACCTGACAATAACTGATTTGAATGTGTTTCTTTTTGAACTTTGCCAGGTCACAAGTAGGACACCTGATTTTATCTTTAAATGCTAAAGACGGCTGTATAGAACTGTACTGAATTCTGCTAATACTGATCCATTCAGATTGTTTCTGTCCTGCCTCTGTACATCCAAATCACAGTCTGAGAGGTTTAAATTGTAGTGCAGCATTGGAACAGGCTGTTCAGAAAGCAGCCTCAGAGATGGTTGTCCTTAGAAGTGTTCAAGACTTGGCTAGACAAAGCCATGGCTGATCTGATCTTAGTGCTGGTCGTCTTCCTGTGGGAGGTGGGATTAGAAACATTCACAGCTCCCCTATGACCAACAGTTCTATGATTCCTCTCAGATCGGTTTTTGCTTTTCTTTTTTTTTTCCTTGTACTTCTTTCATCTTCTTCATTTACTTTGAATACTCTTAAATACTACTTCTTAATGCATGTTTTGATTATTCACTGGTTTTCAATACATCATTCTCTTCTCATTTGCTTTTCCATTCCCTGTTTCATCTGACTAACACTGGAGGGATGTCCACTTCCAGAGACATTCCTCTTGTATACCTCTACTTCCTGTGCAATCCTAGTGTCTTTGTCCTTTTCTCTCTTCTGTCTGTCCTTTGTCACTGAAAGCCTGCCTGGTTTTGCTTGGCTTGTGTTTATCGTTGTGTTCACAAAACCACAGTCAAGAGTGAAGACATAGATTCATCATCCTCTGTTTAGTGTCTCACCTTTAACTATCCTTATTTTCTGACAGCTATCTTGCCATCCTTTCAAAGGCTGAAACACTGAATTAAAAAAACATTTTTCTTTCCCCCTTTTCAGGTATTTCTTACAGAATCCTACCTGCCACATAAACCTATGACTCGTGTGATACTTGATTAGTTTTTCTCCTTCACATCATATCCCATTTTTTTGTTTTCCATTAAATTATCTAAACTTCTGTATTTACTATCCCAAAAAATGACACTTGTCCTTATGTTAAAGGTTCAACTGTTGGACTGGGGTTTTTTTTGAAAATTAATAAAAAAAAAAAGCAGACCCCAAAAAACAACCTCAGAATGAATCTCCCTTTCCAACCTTTTAGTATATATTCTATTCCAGTTCTAAAGAACTGAGATGAAAAAAAAATGCAAAAATACTGATTTAGCGTGAGCTTTGAAAAYATCTGTAAGCCCACAGATCTCTTGCGGAGGACTGACACTGGCTGCTACATGTATCATCCTTCCTTTACCCCTGGCTCTTCAGAAGAAATATTCCATCCTCCACGATTTTGGGATCCCTCTCAATTTTTCAATTATAACTTAGAAAAAAATAAATCTCTGTTGGATATAAAATTATGGAATATACTACATTTCTTCCCTGAAGCATCTGGTCACTGTCAGGGTTATCCCATTACCAAGCCATGCCAATGTCTACCTTTCTTATATTTTGGTCTCTTAGTCCGCAGAAATACTTGGCTTTGAACTTCAGATAGCCTACGCAGGGGCTAATAGCACTATCTTCAGCCCCATTTATTATTTAAATGGACCTTGATTTAGCTGAAAAATGCCTGACCTGCCATCTGGCTACAGCTGAGTCAATGACTGTGCCCGGATCCCAGGATCCCCCTCTGATGATCATTAGCATCTGTCAGCATAACAACAAGGCTATATAGTTGAATGTCTATCTAAAACCTTAACTGCTGAGGGCTAGCAGAGTCGAGATTTGTTAAGTGAGGATTACAGCTAAACTAAACTTGTTTAGTCGAATTTATCCTAAAAAAAGGCTTTTTAAAAATTGTATTTTAATCAAGCCTTGAGGCTAAAGATAGCAGCAGTCAGACTGGAATTAAGCATATGCGTTTAGGGTTTATTTAATGAGTTTACAAATTAATAAGGAACTACTTAAGTAAGTGGACTGCTGAGGCCAGTATCTGTGATCTGGTCAAGCTGGCACTGGGGAATTCTAACCATTTGCAAGGTAGAGAAATGTAAATTATAATCCAAAAGGAGTCCAAATAGTTAATTCTATATTCCTTTTATTATTTCTACATGAATAAGTACAGCAGAATTGTAGTAGTTCAATATTCTAGTACAGGCATTCCAACACTTGCTTCTTGATTTTTCTGGAACATCTCAGGGAAGTCAGAAGTCAATTAGAAGGTTATTATTAGTTGGAAGGCAACATGTACGAGAATGAAATAGAAGAAAATTTCTCTAATTCTGGCCAAAAGGTTGACCTTTGAAGAAAAGGATCTTATAATCATCCAGTCCTTGCCTCCAGACTTTCAGTGTACTTTTCCCGTTAGGTATAAATCCGTACCAACAGTCTGTATGTCTGTTGAGTGACGGGTATAATTTGATAAGCTACTAAGAAAAGCTTCTAATACCATTTACTTAAATATTTTCTATACTATTTAACTTAAAAAACCTCCCATATTGGAGTTAACATAACCTTTCATCATATTTAACTCTTGAAATGCAGAGAGGCGTCTTATTTGGAGCATCAAGAATTTTAAACATAGTAGCAACAAAACAAAAAATTTTGTAAGGAAAAACTGGGAGGAGTAGAAGGAAAAGGATTTCTGTATCTTGGTTTAGCTGTTGTACTAAACTGAACGCTAATGAAGTTCCCTGCCACACTCCCAACCTGACACTTTTTACTGCGAAAACGGGAACTGTTATTTTACCATGTTCTAACTGAGCCTGCTTTGAGGAGGAGACTGTACCAGATGACCTGCAGAGGTTCTCAAAATTATTCAATGATCTCGAGGAACAAGATTGAAAGTGTCTCATCTTCTAACAGGCACAAGATTGAAAGTGTATCATCTTCTAACAGGCATCCTGATTTTATTTTTTTTCCACACAGAAGGAAAAAAAAGGACAATCTGTAGTATTGCACTCTCACTTGCAGTACTTTGGTTTAGGATTATCTCCATTGTTTGAATACAAAACTTAATATATTATAAAAACGCTGCTGTATCGACTAGTGTAATATATCCAACGCCACTAACTACAGATATTTCCCATTCAGGTGGCGCCTTCCCTCCACATACAAAGATACCTAGACTGGCCTTTAACAATAGCAATGCATTGTCTGCGGTATGGTAGTGGGCCTCCCGGGCAGCATGTGGGTGTGGGAAGAGGCGAGCCGCCCCGACTGCAGGGCGATCAGGCAGAGGAAGCCGCTGGGCTGCGCCTGCAATCGGTGCGTTGCCCCTTTAATTGTGTCCCCAGCCCTCGGGCGTCTCTGTCCAACGCCCACGTCAGCAAATACCTTTTGTTTCTCTCACGTTCGGGCTTCCAGGGCTCGGGGCTGCGGGACCAGCGCGTCGCCTTCAGCCACCGCGAGCCCCGACGCGGGGCCGGGGACCCCGCATCCACCGCCCGCTCCTCTCGGCTCAGCGGCAGCCGCCCGCAGGACCCAGCCGGTAAGTGGCGGTTGTGCTGTACACCGATAGGTCGGACCGGGCGTCGGGGCTGGAGGCGGCTAGGAGCGGGCTGCTGCGAGGGACGGCCCCGGGCCCCGCAGGCTCCGAGGGCGCCGGGGTCTGTGAGCGACGGCCCGCTGGCAGCTGCCCCTCGGAGCCGATCGTTACTCGGGCTCCACGGCGTCCTACGCGGGCGCCATTTGCAGCCCCGGGCGCGGCTGTAAGGAGCCAGGAGCGGCAACAAAGGGCTGCGCGGGAGTAGGAGCGGGCGGCGGGTGCGCGGCGAGAGGGGCCGCGCAAGGGGGCGGCTGGGGCGCTGCCAGCGCGGGGAGGCTGCGGGCAGCTGGGGCGGGAGCGGCTCGGGCTACGCCGGGCGCCCGGCACCGGGCGGCGGCAGCGTGGCGGGGAGGTCCCGCGGAGCGGCAGCCGGGGCTCCGCTAAGGCGGGCGGCTGCGGGCTGCACGCCCGACCCGGCCCGGCCCGTGGGAGGGGAGCGCGCAGGCGGCCGGAGCGCCGGCGGGCGCTGGTGCCGCGGTCCCCGCGGCGGGAGCGCGGCGGGAGCGGGGGCGGCAGCAGCCCGCGAAGCCAGGAGGCGCCTCCGCGCTTTGGCGGGCGGGTCCGGCGCCGTCGGGCGTCCCGGGCTCCCCATGGTCGAGCGACCAATTCGGACGGGCGTGCGGGTGASTGACGGCGGCCTCCGCCAATGCCGGGGGAGCCCGGGCCGGGAGGGCTGCGGCCGCCCGGGCTCTGCCGCCGCCTTCACGGCTGTGCCCACGGCGGACTCTGGTCACCCGTGGCACTGCCCACGGTAGAAGGGCCGAGTTCTTTTTCTGTCTGTGAACCGCTCACGTCTTCGTCGAKGTATTCTTAATTCTTTTAGGATATGCAGTAATCCTGCTGAGGCATCTTTTCACCTCTTCTAGAGTTGTTAAGTTTCTTCTCTCATGTTCTTATGCGGGGTAGGGGCTGCAGGGAGTGTGGAGATGTATTGGGAATGTGATAACGTGCACAAYGTTCGTGGTTTTAAAAATAGAGCTCATCTCTTTAAAATAGGATTCAGCAACACTGGTTTAGATTGTCATGATTATCCTTGCTTTTCACTTTAGAGCAAGACTTGCTGTTACTCCCCGAGTGGAATGGAGATTTCTTCCCACCAGTTTCACCTCCTAGAGCAGCTGAACGAACAACGGAAGCAAGACTTGTTCTGTGACTGCAATATCCTGGTTGAGGGAAAGGTCTTTAAAGCACATCGCAATGTGCTGTTTGCCAGCAGCGGCTATTTCAAAATGCTCCTTTCACAGAGCTCGAAGGAGGCGAGTCAGCCAACGACAGCCACATTTGAGGTCTTCTCTCCAGAGACATTTATGGTTATCCTGGACTTTGTGTATTCAGGCATATTGTCTTTAACCGGTCAAAATGTGATCGAAGTAATGTCAGCTGCTAGCTATCTGCAGATGACAGATATTCTTAATGTCTGTAAGACATTCATTAAGTCCTCACTGGATATTAATGAAAAGGAAAAGGATCATTACCTCAGCCTTTCAGCCAAAAGTACAAACAGTGAACCTGCCCATCCATCTCTTTATCGCTCAAGAAGGAAAGCAAAGAGCAACCCCAGGCGATCCTATTCCATCCCGGATGAAAAGACTAATACGGTGAATGAAAATTCCTGGAGCGGTTACGGCAGCTATCTGTCCTCACAGGTGATTCTTCAGCAGGCAGAAACACAGCTATCGAAAAGAGGCAGAAAACAGGGCTCAACGAGAAGGCGCCGAAAGCACCTGGGGCTGTCACAGACCCGTGATTTTGTGCAGTGTAAATCAACCAAAGCCGAGCGGGCCAGCGGAGGCTGCAGCGCGTCAGATTCCAGCCACGTCTCTCGGGTTAGAGAGGAGGTTGAATTTGATGCCGAGAATGATGTTGATCACGATGATTATGGATATAATCACGAATCAGAAGTGATTCCAAAGAGGTGGTCTGTTGCTCAGCTAGAACAAGAACTTTCAAGAACTCCTGAGTTCATGGAATTAAAAGCAGAGGAACTGTACACCTCAATGCCCACGATTTTAGGTGTAATGAGTAGTTGGAACGAAGGTAAAAAATACATATGGTTTTGCAAAGTTTGTCTTTATTTGGAAGAATTCAGATGATCTTTCGGAGAGAATTTGTATGGCTGCATGAAAACCAAAATGATGCCTAGAGTGGCAGATTATTTTCTTGATCTACTCGATTATAGTGCCTAACAGAATGAGAGACTTTGAAGCCAGAACAGGGCATGACAATTAGAATCAGAGAGCTTGACTCAGGTATTCTGTAAAGTTAAAACAATACATGCCAGATTATTTGGACCCACGTAGAGTTTAATGAAGCCTCAAGAGCTGTAATTGACTGGGGGACCTGAGGGACTGAATTTCTCTTGTAATGTCCCCAATACCTGGCAGTAATGGAGGCATTCAACCTCAATGCAACCCAAGTCCTTCACGAGAGAAGGTCCTGTCATTGGCGGGACACTGCATTTCCCTTAAGGTCCAAACCAGTCCAAACTTCATGAGTGGTTGGCCACGCTACATAAAGCATCTAAGCTCTTGATGGACTGACAGCATGTGCCTGAGATGGTGGAATAAAGTGACAGGTGTATTCTTATGTGCGTTCCTTTGGAAACTAATGTACCTATATTTTATTATAGTTGCATATTTTTAAGACTTCAGGCATCCTAGTATATTACATAGAGATTATAAATGTCAAAGCTATGAACTATTAGCTGATGGAAGAGGCAGATATGATGACTATATATTATAGCTATGTATTTATGATCATCTGTACGTCTAAGAAATACCCTGAGTAAGAAAGAATACACCCGTTTAACACATTCAATAAGAAATATTGGTTTTGGGGTATTATATTTCGGGATTTTTCCTATTTAGTGACAGACCAGAGGAAAAATCAACTGCTGCTCACTTAAGCTGAAAAATAATCAAACTACTACATAAAGAAAGACTACTGATATTTGACATTTTACCTGTATTTCTCTGTAACAGATGACTTACCTCGGATGCGATTCAAATGTCCCTTCTGTACGCACACAGTGAAACGACGCGCAGACCTGAAGCGACATCTTCGGTGTCACACAGGGGAGCGACCGTACCCATGCGAAGCGTGTGGGAAAAGGTTCACCCGACTAGAGCATTTACGTAACCACTTCCAAACGGTACGCCTTTTCAGCCGGAGATTCAGCCTAGAAAAAACCCGCAAGATGTCATTGGTACCAGCTGTCCAGTCATTTCCAGAACTAATACCAGAAAAGCTTCCTAGCTGCACATCAACTTTAATTATTCATTATTTAAATTGGCAAATTATATTTTTAATTTCATTTTTTAGAATGATTCAGTGCATTTTCTTTTTCTAAAAAAAAAAAAAAAAAAAAAATCAAAAAAAATCTGTTTTTGGATGAACACTGACATTTTCAAATTTTAAATCTCTTTAGATACATCAAGCTGGCAAACTGATCTGCAGAAAATGCAAGCGTCACGTAACTGACCTAACAGGATGCGTTGTTCAGCAAGGAACAAGACGCTACAGACTGTGCCATAAGTGTCTAGCAGAAGCTAATTTTGACAGCATCCCTGACGATTTAGATGCAGAACATTCTCCTGTCTCCTCCACGGGAAACAAACGTTCCAAATGGGCTTTGGAGGAGGAACAGAAATCAGATGAAGAGACAGCGGAGGAGGAACCGTATAATTTGGTTGTCCGACACGTTAATGATGATAYTCCAGATGAGGTAGATGAAAAGGTGAAACCAAATCTTAGGTAGATATATTTGTGTATTTGTTACTGTTGTATTCAAGATTAAATTACTTGTGTCCTACCAACTAATGCTGGTTTATTACTTTCATTAAAATGAAATTTTACTAAAATTCTATTATGAGAAGCAAAATATGGACTACAAACAAGTTGTTTTGTACTTACAGACACGCAACAGTGTAACTACTTCTAAATATCATCCAGAAAGTACTTATTATCTGGAAACTATTTAGAAGAATTGGTTTGTATTTCATCAAAAACTTGCTCAGAGCTGTTCAAAATGAAAGTGTGAACCGTTTTACAGTTCTACAACGATTCTATACTATATAGATTTTTTTAAAACACAAATATTCATAATTTGCTTTGAAAAAGTCTTACTAAAGTAAGCAGCTAAGAAATGTAAACCACATTTTTGTTGACACTGTAATTAACATGTATATACACTTCAGAAACTTCATAAGAAAGGAGTAAAGAAAACAAGTGGAATTCTTCCGAGTGAGCTTACTGCTTCTTTAGTTCAGAAAAGCATGAACAGTTTTAAAGAATACACACAGCCATACAGAGTAGAATAATGAACAGAGCATCTGTAGTGCACTTGCATAGTATGAGTTTGCCTTTTCAGATATGCYGTGTTTTTGTACTGTGAATTTTAAACAAAGATACACTAACATGGTTCCAAGGAAATAAAAGTGCAATCACTGGAAGTACAGTTGTCAGGTTTTTTCCATTTTTTTTCCAGGACTGGTGCAAGATTTGCTTAAACTCCCGTCTATCTTATGCTAAGATAATAAAGAGGACAAGTCCCTTTAATTTCAGTGGGACACTTGTGACTTAGATCATGGAGCCACTTTAGAAAGGCTTTCCTGCTCRTATAAATTTAGGATGCTTAAGGCTGCTTGCCAGTATAAAACCATTTGTTTATAAGACAATTTCCCTTTAGAGTTTAAGCAACCTTGGTAATTCTGGAGTCTCTTCAGCTTTTTTAGTAATCATATTTTTTTCCCCAGTCATTTGGGTCAGGGAACCTCCACTTGCTAGAGAAACTGAAAATGCTCAGTACTAAAATGATAAAAAAAAAAAAAAAAAAAAATCTTGGTGAGAATGTATAGAAGAAACATTCTGACTGAGGGCAGAGAATGGCATTCACACTAGAACCACTGTTTGTGGTCTCATGTCTCATTTTATGCTATGTTTCCTTTCCTGTTAGCAGAATCTGTAGCCTGAGGTTACTGCCAAGCAAGCAAAAATTCCCTGTAGAGAATTTGAGAACAGCCATATTGATTCACATCAGGGTTCTCCCTGTCTCCAATAGTTGCCATTAACAGATACCTAGGGGAAAGTGAGAACAGGGCAAGCCTGTATAATAATTCCCTAATGCTCTCTCAGACTCCAGCCATTTTCAGTTTAGGGGATTTTCTTAACTTGGGATTTGTACATTTAGTAACCACCAATGCACGTCTTTTCCAAGCACTTCTCCACTCTACCCTTAAACTCATCTAAGCTTCTTGCATCAATAGTAAGTATCCTTTGGCAAATGCCTCCACAAATCCAGTGTGCCCTGTGAGTCCCATCTCCTTTGAATCTGGCTCCTAGAACAGCCACTACCACGTCTAGCTGATTCCACAGAGATGCACATGAACTCATCACAGAGCTTGCTCAACTAACAGCAAGAAAAGAAGGGTTTGCAGTTTAAGCATGTTTTTGAATTAACCGCTTCCAGGTAGTTAATTGTCTTAGTGGGCCCCAGCTCAGTGAGAGACTACAGCCAGCAACKGGGCTCCTGTAATGAGTGGGAGAACGTAACTTCTTCCAGCAAACATGCTGCTAGCTGAAACCTGTCACTCCCACAGCTACGGAAATGGAACAAGGTGAATTTAAGGCCTGTTGTATAGTAAGTACTTAATGAATATTGAAAAAAAATAGATGAATAACACTTACTCAGTTAATTCCAAATGTTTTTCTAGCAAGTTCCTGTCACCATTTCTAAAAGCAGAGCAGTTTACTGTGTTACTATAGCCTGTGACTGATGGTATACACAGCGCATCTCAGCACTTCCACAAAGTTAAATTTTAACTACATAAATTTCTCTTCCCCCATTTTAGAGGGCTGGGCAAAAGGAAAGGACTCCCCCGCCGCTGCCCTTCACCCCAGGCGCCCACCTCCCCAGCGCTCCCCGCTGCCTCCTCAAACTCTGTGGAGAACAAAGCCGCCTCAACTCGACGCCTGATTGGCTAATCCCAGTCGCCTGACCCGACCAGCCAATGAGGTGTCAAAGCCGCTGCCGAGGGGCGGTAGCCGCGCTCTGCCGGGGCGAGGGGCGGCGGCGGCGGCAGTGCGCGCCCGCCCGCCCGCCGTGGCCCTCACCTSCCGGTGGGTCCCGGCGGTTTGCCGTGCCGAGGGATGGCCTGGAGCCGTTCGGTTCGAGCAGCGGCAGCAGGCGGGCCCAGRCCTCGCTCTTCGTCCACAGCGCTGCTGTGTCCGGCCTGTCGCCATAGTGGGCATGTGCTGGAGCCCTGGGTTGCTCCTGAGGAGGGGAGAAAACTCAAGTGTGTGAAAAATCATACCGATTTTTGTACCATCGAATAGGTGTATCGTCATTCTTACCTACAAAAAAGTCTGCTCACCTTAGCAGAGGACAAAGCACAGATGTAATTAATTGGTGTTAAAAATCCACTGGCCAAAGTTATTCACGCACAAATCCATTAATTCTTTCAGTCCAAGTTTTATTTCAGCATTGAAGCTTTCTCAAAAAATAAAAGGGATTTTATCCCTCAATCTTCACAACGTGGAGATAAACCCACATCTGTTTAAGATGGCTTTACAACAAAATAAAGATGAGACACTACCTCCAGAGGTGAGGCACTTGCAGCATTTACGATAAAAAAGCAGGTCAGGCCAGCACCGACCGTCCCTTACTCGCTGTGCCCCTCTCACATTTAAATAGCAATGGCTGGTAATGCACATTTGCAGTCCTGTGATTTAAAACAAAGCACACTTTTGATTATTTTTGACTAATTTTGATTCACTGAACTGATGTCCATCACCCTTTGACATTAAAGGATTGTCTGCATTGTCCTTTCTAAAGGAAGAAATGGAAGCTGATTCAAATCGCCTGCTTTTTAAAAGAAGAGAATCAGCTTTCGCAAGACATAGTTGGGACTGAACCCGCAGAGAAGCTGGTGCATCGCTTTCTACGGCAGCAGCAAAGCTGCTGCCTGCCTTTTAGAGTCATAAGAGGTGCTATTAGGATTCCATGTACGTGGTCAGATGCTTTAGGATTTCATGTGGAAATTTAGTTACAGCAAGTCAGCACCACCTGCTGGCATGACCCCTTTTTTTTTTTTTTTTTTTTTTAAAAGTAGTCTAGGGGTGGTGGGGTTTTTTTTTTTTTTTTTTATGTTTTTTTTTTTTTTTTTTTTTTTTGTGTATTTTTTTTTTTTTTTTTTTTTTTTTTTTTTTTTTTTTAAAAGTAGTCTAGACGGTGTGGTGGGTTTTTTTTTTAATTAGTATACTTTCTTAGGTGTCCTTTGAACAGTCAGAAATTTTTCTACATTAAATCCAGATATTTTAGACCTTTATATAACATGGAGGAGGGATGTTACCTCAGAATTAGAATATTCAAATCTGCAAATGAAATCATATAGATTAACATTATCTCCTGCCGCCCTACAAAAAAGGTAGTATTTTAGAGAAATCAGTGGAGCTGCTAGCTGTTTAGTTCATATAGCACCTAACACATGTATCAGTCTTAAAAGCTGACTACTAGCATTTCTGCGAGACTTTCAATCCCTACAACTCTCTTTCTTCTTCTCAACACCCCCAAACCCCAACTAGTTMTTTTTTTCCTGGCATGCAGGAATTGGTCTGGCTCACCATCCTCAAGTCAAAACAGAGGCTGACATTCCCTGCAATCACTCCCTTCAATTTATGACTTGAATTTGCCAATTCCTTAGTTACTTCCACAGGGATTACAGTTTTCAAGGGACTTTTGCCAGCCAATGACAAGTATCCACTTGATCACACTTTTCTTGCTTTAAATATCAATGATGACAAAGACTTCTGGCTTTTCGTCTTCACAGATCTGCATTGCTGAGTAAGTTATAGCTTTGACCTCTGTGCCCTAGAGAGAAAAGACACAAAACCATGGATTTTCTAAATGACATCCCTTGTAGCAGTTCATGATAATACACAGTATTTACCACCTTCTACAAATGCTATCCAGTTTAATAGTTTTTCTCCCCAAAAAGCTGTAACTGTATTTGTTCCGATGAATAAGAGAGTTGGCATACTAATGGCAAAGACTTGGCCAGGCCAAATAGTGAACAAGTAACTCTTCCTTTATTTTATTGACTCTCGAATACTACAAATTCCTCCACTTACCTCTGACAGAACATCAACATTTGCTATGCTAATACTGACATAGCTAAAGAGCTGGCAGGGAGATAAGGATTTGCTTCTAGTAATTCTTTGGGGGCGGGGGGGNGGGGGGGGGGAAGGCAGTAACTGACTAAGCAAAAAGCTGTGATAATAGTGTGAAAACCAAACCCATGTACACATTCTGAATATAGATTGGTTTACTGTGTTATCAGCATCACAGAAAGGCAGCCAACTGTTGAGTTTTGCTAGTGCTGAGGAAGCATCAGATGCTCAGGTCAACAGTTTCAGGAACGCATTCACAAAAAACAGGCAGAAAGTGAGATCTTAAGTTTAGTGCCTGTGATACCATTCAGTCGTGTTTATACTTGGATCCCTTGAKAACTTAGAGGTCTGATTTAAAAGACACCACGCCTCCCCATCCTACCCCTAAAATGTAAAAGATGTACAGATGAACCACTGCATACCTGAGGGTGTTTCGGTAAAGAGAACTCTTCTCCCCACCTTTAAAGGCAAAAAGAGAGGTGGTTGTTAATTTTAATGTTCATCAAATGTTATAATTAGTTTCACTAATGAGCATAGGACAGTGAGATTTTCATTTAAAGCCTCAAAGGAGGAAAAAAAAGAAGCCCACAATCCACTTTTTAGAAAGCATCAGTGAACTCCAGCACATCACGGTATTTCAGAGTGGTTACTCTGAAGGCAGTATGTGCGTTTTCAGTAAAGATATTAATTAGTCAACTGATCATTGAAGCTCACCCAATTGATCTTATTTTGAATTGCATTCGGTCAATGTAAAGCACTTTCACCTCCTGCAGAGAAAGCAAGAGGAGAAATATGTGAGTAACATCTTCTATCTTCAGGCAGAAAATCTCAGTAAATCCCATTTACAAGGGTTATATTCCACTGTTTAAATGCAATCTAAAAGCAGACAATCTGAGCAGCCTCAAAGAGATACACTGCTACTTGGAACACGCAGGCAGCAGAGCTGCCCCGACGGTATAATGGCAGCTAATGATTGGTGTTTGTGATAACAAAGCTTAACAATTTGTTTCTCAAGTCTTTCTGCCCTGGTATCTTCAATTCCCCAAGTGTTCTGCTTAAGTGATCTGTTGTGTCTCTTTTTCTCCTAAAGTAACATTGCATTCAGAGCTGGTATTATCAGAGAATAGCCACGACCTACAAATGGAAAAAAGAACAAAACAGAACACTTACTCTGGGTATAAAGAACTCATTAGCACTGAATTTATACAGCCACTCATCCAAGAAATGGAAGAGAAGAGACAACATGTCATGTCCTGCATGGTTGAAGCAGAGAAGATAGTCAGTTGATTGTCTCAGCAGGAACACCCAAACGTTTTTAAGAGTACGTCAGATGTACAGCTTCCGCACTATTAGAAGATTCAGGTTAGTGATGCTTAATTAGATTTTAATTAACTGCAACAAAACTACATCTAAAGATTCAAAATTTTGGTACTCTTCTCCCTCAGGGTTCATACAGTTCCAATATAAAAAGTCAACGCAGCCTTACCTTCTGCCTCTACCTCTACTGTATCCACAGGTTCCACGGTCTCTGTATCAGTCATGTAGCCAAACATGGCCATAACGCACTGCTCAAATGCTTCTTCCAAAGTGTCTCCCCAGGCATGTAGCCTAAAAAGACAAGGGATAATTTACCAGACCGTAACAAAGAAAAAATCCCAAAGTAACATGTAGGTGAGAAATCAGAACACGAGAATTAAGGCAGAGGAAGTGAATGAACAAAAATACTTGCTTTTCTGTACCTACGCATTTGGGCAGATTACAAGAGATTTTCCTTCTTGGGGTTTGTGAGAAGAGTTTCTTGGGAAAATATGGAAAATAAATGTTTTACCAGACAACAAGAAAGTTAATTCCTAATATGGCTAATTGATGTCTATAAAAGTGAACTACTCAGAAGAAATTTGGTTTAAAAGGAAGAGATTAAAAGGAGATTTCAAAAGACACTTCCAAGTAACAGAGGCTTAATCAGAAGCACCATAGGAATATTACATTAGAAAAGAAACCAAACGTGATTCTATGCTCTCCCAAGAGCAGAAACAAAATTGACCGTCAAAAAACCCAGTGTGTGACATTTCATAGTTCCATAAGGTGTACATCTGCAACCAGTCTTCGACAGGYATTCCAGTTTTATAGCAGTGTAAGAAATAATCAATTTGTCATATTGAGAAATCCCAGCTGCCCGTACTTACTGCACATCTGCTGTGTGATCCAAATCTGAGGGGGAAGGAAAAAGAAAAGGCATGACATCACCAAACATGTTTAAAAAATGAGGATTAAAAGAAAAGGAAATCAGGTATTGTTGTTATAACAAGAACTTTTTGCATTCATTTTCAGATGTGAAATAGCGATAATCTATTTTCCAGTATATTAGAAAAAGTTAGCACAGGTGGAATCTTGGATTATGTCTGCCAAGCAGAAAAACAGCGTTTAACATAATTCTGTCAGTGCGCTACGTGTACAGCACTGTGTGCAAGATACGGCTGTTGTAACACAACAGGCTTCTACAAGTTAACTGCAATAAAAGGAAACTTTAACCAGGAGTAAAGAGTTTTYGCTGAAGTCTGCAGGACTGAAAATTATTCATGCAGAGGACAAGATTTGCAAATATTTCCAGCTCAGTGAACAAATATACCTGTCCACACCCAAAAACACCCATTATGCAAAAATGAGAACTTCAAAAAAGTATGTAATACAAAATAGAAAGCAATCTTTACTACTAAGGTAGGATTAACATCCCAAGCACGTATCAAGTTTTACATGAACATCATTTATATTCATTTAGAGGAATGAGAGTAATGCAAAATTATACCAGGTTGACAGAAACAGAGCTAACTTTGGATGTAAAATAAATGCCACGCCATGATCACTCTAACCGAAAGATTGTTCTGATGCTGTTTAGATCGTTCACACACTATTAATGGATTCTCAACAACGGTCTCTAAAGCAAACAAATTCCAGTGGATGTAAAAGAAGAATAAAACCTCTTCCAGTTATGGAAATAGCATGACTATTGTAATATGTCACCATATTTCTGCAGCGCTATCAAATAAAGATCTGGACACATCCTAAAAATATATATTCTAACAGAGTAATAGACACTGTCCCTCCARACAGACACTGCTGAAATAGAAAACAGTCAGACACTGAATGGTCTTCTGTGAGCGCCTTAAGCTAGCCCGTGGGCTGCCAGCCACTTGCTTGACATGTTCTTAGAAGACATTCCAGGGGTGGGGAAAGGGAGAGATAATGATCTTTTAGTAGTGCATGTAGGAGAAAAAACATCGCACAGAAGACCAACACGCTCTTGAATATCAATTCCTATATGAGAGGTAGAAAAATGTACTGCCTTGCTAAGAAATAGCTTGAAAGGGGGAAGTTTTCAAGGTGAGACTTAACTAATTTATTTCTGTCATGATTTCTTTAGCACTCCTACCAACAAAGGCATTTATCTGTGATAAAGAAAATTGTAGATATCACATCTCTATTAATTCAAGTACAGATGCATCCCACAGTCTAAAAACATGATACTGGCATATTAAGAAACCGCACATGTGCCTAAAAAGCATATCCTGCTATCTTCCTTCCCCTCCCTCCCCCTCACAATTGCACTGTCACACGTACGCTGCATCAGGATAACGTTAAAAATACTCACATTCATATTTCTTATTGAGCGGTGGGTATTTGGCTTTGATAGCCTTCTGCGCCTCCGTCAGGTTGTAATCCCTCTCATCGGCTGCCATAGCTGCTGAGCTTGAGCAACCCTCGCTCACTTCCTGGTGGTAGGAAACATGGCCACCTCCGCGAGTGCTTCAACCCTGCCAGGCTTCCCCTGTGATGCTGCGGTGGAAAAGAGAAAATTGCCTCTCAGTTCAGTTTTTCACTTGATAGCAGTTTGGTAACAGTTGTAGACAAGCTCAGATATGTAAAAGATGATATTAAATGCACGTCATTTAAGTTGTTTGCTTCCAAAACTGTCACTGGGAGACGGGGGAAGTTCAGAGTTCAACCCTACACCACTTGCCTCATTAACTGATACGAGTTGCGTTCAGCCAGTGGAGCCAAGGGATTACAGTCCTTACAGAAAGCGTGGACTTTAGCCTTTTCTGGGAAGAACCTTGTTTCTTCCTCCTTGTTGTGTACAACAGCAAGCATTTCATTCATCCTCAAATAATAAAATACAGTAATAATGAAAAATAATGAAAACCAGCTGTAAAGTGAATTAAACTTTCATGCTTCAGGTAACTTCTACTGGATTTTACAGCTGAGGGTATTCAGCCCACTGGTATGTTACACAGCAAGCTGAAATAGGCATTGCCTCCAGAGCCCTAGACGTGACCTTACACATCATTTTTCTTTAGGAAAAAAAGTCTAGTTTTCTCTTAGGACAGGGATTGTATTTAAGCCTTCAAACCCACAAGCACATGCATGGCAGATACAACTGTCAGGCAAGTGCAGGGGGTTTTCCTGTGTTCCTTTTCTTGCAGAATGTTTTTGTTAAATTAAAAAAAAAAAAAAAAAACACAAAACGAAACCAACCAATGAATTGTATCAAATCCCCATTTAATGTCTAATTCTCAGACCAGATCTTAGTAGTTGCTGTTTCATGCAAACTTGCATTTGTAAATCTAACAGACACAAATTGGAGAACTTGATTAACTTCAGGCTAATTAATTTTCCTCAGACGAGACCTCCCCAGATTTGCTGATATAATAACCATTCTCTTTCTTAATTTTTTTKTGCATTACAAGATTTATCCACAGCTGAGCCCAAGACTTCCCCAAATAATGCAAACGCTAGATTTATAGATAGCACTTAACATCATCAAGACTACTTTTAAACAAGAGTGGTTCTTATTCCGAGGCTTAGAAACAAGACTACACAGGGTTTCCAGTTTCTATTTTCAGGCAAGCATCTAGGTATGTTGCAGAGAAGCCTGAAATTGAGAAGCCAGTGCTCCTCTTAGGGAATAAACCCAGAGGAACACACATTTTGATTTTAAACCCGTTAAGCCTTGACTGCGGGCAGTCAGATCCATGACAGATCACCCCGGGTTACCCACAGCAGGCCGATCAAAACCAGCTACATACTAAGGAGGGCTGTCTGCAAAGCTCATCGCTGCACTGAATTAGGGAAAAAGGGAAGTTATTAATGATTACAATTAATAACCCAAGAGCAAGTTGAGGATACTCCGAAGGTTTCTGGGCAGCCCTGGGAGGAGGGAGGGCCGTGAGGGCCGGGCCTCGGCCCCACACACGCACCGGTCCGGTCCGGTCCTGTCCCGACACGGTCTGCCCACGGCTGCGGTGACCGAAGGAAACTGCGGCCGCAGCCACGGGCCTTCCCGCTCCCAAACCGGGGCCTCGCCCGAGAGCCGCCGCCCCCAGCCGCGGCCGCCGCAGAGCCGCCCCTCAGCGCCGGGCGCTGCCGCTTTAAGAGCTGAGCGAGAGACGCGCGACGCCCTCCCCTTCCCCTCCGGAAAATGGCGGCTCCCAGGGGAGCTTCAGCAGCACCCTCCTCCCCCCCGCCTTCTTCCCGGCCGTCCTCCCACGTGACCGCCGAGCGCGCTCGCCTGCCCCGTGTCCCCGCCCCGTGCCTCTCGCCGATTGGCGGCCGCTGCCCGGCGGCGGGCGGCGATTGGCCGGCGTTGGCGCGCGAAGGGGTGCGCGGCGCCGGAGCGGCACGCAGCGGGGGCAGGAAACAATAGAGCCGCGGCCGGAGGGGTCCGAGCAGGGAGCGGAGGAGCCGGCCGCCCGCCT
>JAYKAV010002766.1:940191-962077 GCA_035582835.1 Phoebastria nigripes | reverse complement strand
CCGCGCGGGGGAGGCCCGTGGCCCGACGCGTGGAGGCGGCGGCGACGCCGCCCGGGGTGGGTGGGTGGGGGGCCGGGTCCCGCCGCCCCTTCGCCTTTTGTATCCGCGCCCGAAGGAGAGCGTTTGTATTTTCCGAGTAGGGGCGGGTGTGCTGGTAGC
The DNA here is from genome assembly GCA_035582835.1 of Phoebastria nigripes. NCBI lineage: Eukaryota > Metazoa > Chordata > Aves > Procellariiformes > Diomedeidae > Phoebastria > Phoebastria nigripes. The sequence continues at coordinate 961,918 of JAYKAV010002766.1, read as the reverse complement.
CGGTGGGCTGGTGTAAGCGGGGAGGGCCGCAGAAATGCCGTGCCCTGTGAGGGGTGCGGGCGGCTGCCTGCCTAGCGCAGACAAAGAGATGTCACCGGCCAGACGGCCGCGTTCCGTGGGTGTGCTCCCAGAGGTCTGGCTGCGCTCGTCTTCTTTCTCTAGCGGAGGCTGGTAGCAGATGGTACGAGAAAGCCTGTGAGAGAAACGAGGCAACAGAAGGAGCCTTGGAAAACTGGATTTTGGGAACTGGTAGTTCAAGGCTGCGCCTAGACCGGTCTATTTAACAGCAGCTGCTGGACCTCCTGCGTTTAAACATCTTTACAATTCTGGTTTTTGCCTCCACGGTATCCTGTGGCACCAAGTTTCAGAATTTTATTATGCTGCTTCTGTTGAGATGATGAAATTTGACATAGTTAATATTAATTCTGAGCCTTATATCCAGAAACAAGGATTAGCATGTGCAACAGAGGATTTTTAATCATCTAGCGACTACTCCAACAGAGTTGTCATAACAGCACACCGGGGTGTGATGTAGTTGGCTCTTTATCCAACTGCCCACTCAGTCTTGTGCGGATGTTGTAAATATATTCATAAAAGCTAATTGTATGCATTTTTTTAAAAAAACTTTAGCAGCCTTTGATGATGCGGTGGAAGAACGTGTGATCAATGAAGAGTATAAAATATGGAAAAAGAATACCCCCTTCTTATACGATTTGGTAATGACCCATGCTCTGGAATGGCCCAGCTTGACTGCTCAGTGGCTTCCTGACGTAACAAGGTAAACTGATCCTTTTGCTTTTTTTTCTTAAAGCAGAATAAATAGTAAATCTAGGATCACTTTCTGTTAAAGTAAGACAGTATGTGATTCCTTTCTCTCGTAAGCGCTTTTTGTACCCTTGCCTCGCCAACAGCAAGTTGAGGACTATGAACACTAGAGAGAGAATCAGTACAGACATTTTTAATTTGGGAAAATGTCTTCTATTACTGAGAAAGTATTCTCACACATTTGACTKCCATGTTTTTCTTCTTCCAGCTTCACCCCCCTTTAATAAGCAAAAAACTACTCAAAAATAGAACTAGATATAACTTCTGTATAACCACCATTTTGTCCTAAACTTCCATAACAAAGTTCTGCTTGCAGTGAATGTTCATGCCTCTCAGAGTTGTACTCAGGAGGAGCTGCTAAGGTCTCTTAAAGGAAGGCACGGGCATGGTGGTCTGTCAGAGTGTTGTGCTGCGAGAATTTTAGGTTGAGATCTTGAGTTATGATAAGTGRTTTCCTCTGGAGGAAGCAAGTTTGGTGTTGGAGCAGGAGAGCAATGATAACTTTGACAAGTGTTATTAGTGTTAGAAGCTGTCATCAAAAAATGTTGTAATCAGTCCAGTATTTGTGTAAACCCCTTCTTTTGTTTCTCATGTTACTCTCTTCCCTTGCAGACCTGAAGGCAAAGATTTCAGTATTCACCGGTTAGTCCTGGGGACCCATACTTCAGACGAACAAAATCATCTTGTGATAGCTAGTGTGCAGTTGCCTAACGATGATGCGCAGTTTGATGCTTCACACTATGATAGTGAGAAAGGAGGTAAGGGACCAAAGATGTGGACCAGGGCGAGTTTCAACCATTTTTTCCTTCCCTTCTCAATAGAATATTTGTCTTTCCTTAAAGTTCAGGCAGCAAAGTTCAGATATTACTTCTAAACTAATCAATTTATTTCTAAGTGGTACCCTTACTTCATAGACAAATACTATGTTTTTGAATGTACGTAATGTCTTAATAATATAATGATGAAAAAAGAAGGTGGCAGGTTTATAGCAAAAGTATGTGTGTGTGGGAAAACCTCACCTCTCCCTATTTCTYATCAGGAATTGACTTTGAATTTCATGGAGTAGTGCTTATTGGTATTTTTATTATCACTTTTGCATTACATAAACTCTTCCAGTGAGAAAGTCACTCGCGTAAAAGAATATTTTATTGCAGAGGAGTGTAACATTTCAAATGTTCTCTTGTCTGAATTCGGCTGCCTGATAGTTGTGCCAGCCCCTCTTGGATAAAAAGGTTATTGTGTTTTGTTCAGTATATCAGATTTGAATTCGATGCTTTCTGTAATCTTAGTTGACTGTCAGCATTGCTACAAGTTAGACATTTCTCATTTTTACTTGGTTGAATCAATCTTTCTACCTGGTGAAAGTCCTTAATGATCCAATGTTTGCTTTTTTTGCCGGAAGCCTGGATTGTGCAATTAGTATTTTGATCTTTGGGCTTCTTAGAGTTATTCATGAACACGATGTTGTCTAATAAATACTTTGTTTCTATTCTATGTTAGTATTTCTCAAAAATATACTACTCAATTTAGAAACAAAACAAACAAAAAACCCCCTCTTTTTGCCAGAATGGTGGTGTGCAATTTTGTGAAATACTAAGTTACTGTGACCTTACTTATAAAGATAAGGTGGCTTTAGCAAGTTATATTGCAGTCCCGTATCTTAAACACAGTGCAGCAATTTGTTTTTACCAGGACTTTGTCTATTCTGCAATGCTGATTTTTGTTATATTTGAAAGGCAGTTACAGCACATCTGTTTCAAATGTACAACACATCTTCATTACAGATAAGAGTTTTAGATATGATAAATTTGGGGCTTGTGTTGTTAAATTTGAAAGAGTGAAAAATTTTCGGGAAGAAATGGTCTTTAACTTAGCCAAAGTCCTGATATTTTGATGTTACAAATACAGATGTTTAAAACAACATGCCATTTGAAAACTGGATTCTTTCAGTTACAGTTGTTCTTGTGACTATCTTTCAAAATAAGTGCTTTGTAGTACCAGTAATTGAGTCTGGATCTTTGTGTCTTGATCTGAAACTGGCTTATTATTTAAAACTACTAAATTCTTATTTCCAGAGTTTGGAGGCTTTGGGTCAGTTAGTGGAAAAATTGAAATTGAAATCAAGATAAATCACGAGGGAGAAGTGAACAGAGCACGTTACATGCCACAGAACCCATGTATCATTGCTACGAAGACTCCATCCAGTGATGTCCTTGTCTTTGATTACACCAAACACCCTTCTAAACCAGGTGTCTGCTTCTTTGTTATGTCTGTGCTTCAGAGATCAGCCAGCCCTTCTTAAGAAAAGGTTGATGTATTGAAAAAGAGGTTAAAAAGTTTTGTGGGTTGCATATAATTTGTGGTTTTAGGGGAAAGTAGGTATTTAGTGTAAAAGGTTATTTTGTATGAAGCTTAAACATATGTATCCAATATATATCAATAGAAAGGTATGCTTTTTTTCCTTTTGCTGTTTTACTGCCTGTTTTGTCATGTCATTGTATCGGTTGGTATTTGGGGTGGTGGAAGGTGGCTTTTTGGAAACTGTATGATTTGCTGGGTAGCTGAGCCGTTGTCCTGATATCCTGTAAGGATATTAACAGTCATTTACCAATGAACTCGTCAAGATCATATAGAGTAACTAGTTCTGCCGCTTGCGGGGAGGATCAGAAGTGCCTTTCTCACTTTCAAAGTGCAGTTGGAGATGATGAGAGAAAGAAAAATACCGCAGGTACTATAGCACTAATTTAGAATGGACCACTGCTAGACCATCCAGCAAAAAAAAAAAAAAAACCCAAAAAAACCCCAGCAGCTTGGAAAAATCTGCACTGTGCTTTTTTTTAAGCTAAGGTGGCAAACTGCTCTGTGTTGTATCAGTGCATTCTGTTTTAATGAGGTGGTTCTTCAGTTGGGGAAAACGCTCAAAAGGATAGAGAGGGATCCTGTTGAAAATGTCAAAGCAAAGTTTAGTAAAGCACAGTAAAACTTAATGCCAGCTATTCCAGGATGTGCTGGAAATGATACTAGGCACTGGAGTTCTTACGCCACCTCTTTACAGACCCTTCTGGAGAGTGTAACCCTGATCTGCGTCTTCGTGGACACCAGAAGGAAGGTTATGGGCTGTCATGGAACCCAAACCTGAGTGGGCATTTGCTTAGTGCTTCTGATGATCATGTGAGTACTTTAAATATAGCTGGGGTACAGTCTGCACTTTGTGTCCCTTGGCAAAGGTCAAAAATGTTTTGGTTTTGAGGGGGAGGAGGTAGGGGAGGTAAAGAGAATGTTTGTCTAAAGATGCAATTTTTAAAAAATTTTATTTTTTTAAAGACCATTTGCTTGTGGGATATTAGTGCTGTTCCAAAAGAAGGCAAAGTGGTGGATGCAAAGACCATATTCACAGGGCATACAGCAGTAGTGGAAGATGTATCTTGGCACCTGCTCCATGAATCTCTTTTTGGATCTGTTGCTGATGATCAGAAGCTCATGATGTAAGTGTGGTAATGTCATCAGAAACTGAGTTCTTCTGTCGCTCTTGCTTTCCCATCTGCTCCTTAGTCCCTCGGTAAAATGGGATATAAACCTTTGTTTCAATTCCATGTTTTCCCCTTACAGCTGGGATACTCGGTCAAACAACACCTCCAAACCTAGTCATTCAGTGGATGCTCACACAGCTGAAGTCAACTGCCTCTCTTTCAATCCCTATAGTGAGTTTATCCTGGCTACAGGATCAGCTGATAAGGTATGTCTACCTTGAACTTGGAACATACTTGTTTAGTTTCTGATGTGTAAATGGGGATGTATATATTCGTTACTTCAACAAAAAATGTTTTTATGTTTTTTTCCTAGACTGTTGCTCTATGGGACTTGAGGAACCTAAAACTGAAGTTGCACTCCTTTGAATCACATAAAGATGAAATATTTCAGGTATAACAAAATGTCTTTATCTTTTATGCACATAGACTTAGTTCTACTTAGCTGTCTGGAAAAAATGAAAAACGTTCTTTTCCACTCTACGTTTTTATTAAATGTACTTGCACTTAAAAACTCATATATTCTTTTCTCTCATCTGCTTATAATTTTCTGGCTTATTGTTGTGGAGCTGTATAGCGCTCTGTGTGGGGTGGAGCTCCAGTGCAGATAAGAGTGTCCAGGAAGCCAGGGGCAGAACATAACAAGGAAATGGTCGAGAGCTTTGACCAGAACAGAAGGGTGAAATGCTAGCAGTACAGAGTAAATGTAAATTATTCATGGCAGCAGATTGAAGCAGGGAGGCACAATGAAATGGCTGCAGTGTTTTCATCTTCTCAGCTTGGTCCTGTAGGAAGGCTTTAGCTGGTACCCATTAAAGGGGATCACCGGAACATCCTGTGACAACGAACAATTGCTGATTTTGCTGGTGTAAATATAGAATGTTAACATCACTGGTAGCATGTGCTTAGCAGATACAGTATTTCCATCTCCAGCTCATGTCTTACTCAGAAGAAAAATATGTAGAGATTTTTTCATAGAAGGATTTCTAGTTAAGACTGTAGTTACCTCTAAATAAAATTACACATGGAATCTTGAAGCGCAGATTTATGTGTTCTTTTCTAATCCTGTGATCCTATTAAGTGGTATGTTTTGGAGAGATTTATCTCCAGCAGAAGTAGTAAATGTGAACTTTGGGCAGTTAAGCTTAATTACAGCGATTACTTTTCAAGTGTAAACCGTACCCACTACTTAAGGAATCCATAGTTTATATTTGTGCAGTCCTTATTAAGGATATCCTTGAGAGCTGTTTGCACTTCATAACACGTGGCCTTTGTTAGAGGAAAGGCTACACGTGGTACCTTTTTGGTGCTCAAATGCCTTGTTAGTATATGAATGTTCACAGACCTACCTCCTGTGTTAGAATGGTCTTATTGGGCATATTCATATTTCAAGTTACTATCAATTTGAATTCTCATAGAGCTTTCATGATACAAAGTACAGCGGTGTTTGTTGTGAATGTCTGTCATGTTACAGCTTCTTAAAACTAACTTCCTTTCTAAATTCATCCTTGTCTGTAGGTTCAGTGGTCTCCCCATAATGAAACTATATTGGCCTCCAGTGGCACTGACCGCAGGCTAAATGTTTGGGACTTGAGGTAAATCCCAAATTAGTCACGTTGTCCTGATGAAATATTGTTGATGAATTGCATCACACTTCAAAAAACAAACAAACCCCCCACCTTTTTGTTTTTCCTCCCCTTTTTTACAGTAAAATTGGAGAAGAGCAATCCCCTGAAGATGCTGAGGATGGTCCCCCAGAGCTGTTGGTAAGGCTTTTGAATCTCATTGATTGTTTTGACCTATTATTCATCTCTGCGATGTAGATTTGAAAACATTCCCCTTTTTGTTTCCCCAATACTAGTTTATTCATGGTGGTCATACTGCAAAGATATCTGATTTCTCCTGGAATCCCAATGAACCCTGGGTAATTTGTTCTGTATCAGAAGATAATATCATGCAAGTCTGGCAAATGGTAAGTTGTTTGGGAAGGTGCAGGAAGGGGCAGGTGAGAGATGGTGATGAACTGCCTGGATTTCAGCATTCCTGGTTTTATTTACAGCTCTCAGCATGACTTGCTTTGTAGCACTGCCTAAATCTCAAAGGGATAGTGAAATGCACTTCAGGTTTGGTCAAAACAGTGGTTTACAAATACTCAGAAGCTGTTTGTGTTTCTCATGATTTAAAAAAAAGAAAGTACTAGTGTAGAAGCAAATTTCTCCCTTCTATGTTTGAATGAAAACAGTGTGTGTGAGAACCAAAGGTGAAATTGAGGTTTCTGTTAGTTRTTGTCTTGAAGAGTGAAATCTTTGCAAATGATATAAATGTCCTCCTGGAGATGGAGGGGGTGGTGGTAAATAGGAAAAGTTTGCTGACCCTAAAYTACCAGCTGTTGAAGGTTTTGGAAAACAGTCTTGTATGGTTTGAATAACCTTTGACAAGACCATACTCCTAACTTTTTTGTTTGTTTGTTTAAAATCTATGAATTGGTTCACAGGGGCTTTGTTCTTAGCAGCCTTCCATATAGTTCTTTTGGAAGGTGCTACTGCTAAGTAGAGGATCTACTGAATGTATACACAATAGTCTGTTAATTGAAGTAAGTCTTGCAGTGGTCTCTACTTTAAGAATGCAGATTTCCGTAAGCTACAGTAACTTACAGGGTACTTACGAAATGTTTTGGAGACATTAGTGTTATGAAAAAGGTCATTTGTGTTGCTTCTTTAATGTTAAATGGCCTTGAGGGATCAGGGATGGGTAATACATATCTGCAGATGAAAAACTGCCACAACTTTTTGAAGTGTTCTAGCAGATGGAATCCTGTTCAATGTGGTGGCTAAATGCTTCTTCAGTTCCTCCATCCCTGTCTTGCAGGCGGAGAACATATATAATGATGAAGACCCTGAAGGAAGCGTGGATCCAGAAGGTCAAGGATCCTAGATGACAACCTTTTCCTGTTTTTAGTCTTTTTCCTTCTCTTCCCTCTCGACCCYGATATTGACTTAACACTGGTTTTGAGACACACGTAGACTTTGTGTTCAGCCATCCTTCTGTAGATACCATCAACAGGCTTTTTAACCCAGACAGTGAGTACTCCCTAAGAAACGGGCTTAGCCCAACTCAGCTGGTACCGTGCTGTAGCTCCTTGGTCAGATTTCCTACAGCAACCTCTTGCGTATAGGGCTGGCTGTCCCATTTTAGCTGCCTTCATCACACAGAGCAAGCTTGGTTTTGTTGTTTTTTCTTCTTCTGTCTTTAGTTTGCTACAGCTGCGGGCTTTTGCCTAATTTAAACAAAAGTTAAATCGGTAGAGCTGCCAGAGTATGCTTGAGCCAATGGAGATGATACAAGTGTTAATCCACTGGCAGTTCAGAAATGGAGTGTGGAAGGTCTTGCCCTCTTCAGAAGTCTTGGGATTCCTTTAGTTAATCTGCACCTTGTGGATTTTTCTGCCTCTGCAGATACAAAACAGACTTGCAGATTCTGACTTGAACTGAAATTAAATTTCTTTCTATATTTTTTTGTCTCTACTGGTAATTCTGGGTTTTCCATTCCTTCCTTCCTTCCTTTCCCTTTTCTCCCGTCTGCTGGGCGACAGCGGTTTGGATTTGTTAGCTATTCCTGCAGAGCATTGTTCACCTTCCATGTATTTTGCTCTATTGTGTGTTTCTTGAGCTGTGTTTTCACATATATTTCTTTCCTTTCTGTGAAATGGTTTTTAAAACTTGGGGCCACCAAGTTGTAAAGGTGTATGTTTTTACCAACTGATGTACCACAGATGGCATGCCCGGTAACCTAAAACAGCATTGGTAGCTGGTATCTGTAAAGCAAATTAAATGTGGATGAACTACTTTTTTTAGGAGTTAGTCCTTGACCACTAGTTCCTGCACATCTTCCACTAGGGTGTCCTGTTCCACCAGCAACCTGTTACTCTCCATGCTCCTCATGACTAATTGTGTGTAAGTGCTTCAGATGGAATAAATTTTTTCTACATAAATGCTGTGTAGCTCTGTGATTTTTGTGTTGACGTTTTCCTTCTGCATTAACTACTTTGTCGAGAGTAAAGTGTACCTCTTCAGAAAGCAGAGAAAGCAAGGGCATGGTCTCTACCCAGATGTGTCCTGTGAGACTAGGTGCTGGTATAGATATTCCTTAGTTTGTGACATGTGGACGCTTCTCCCCTTCTTGTTTCTGCTGCTTTCTTTGTGAAATGAGTAAATGAGTACTTAATATCCCCAAGCAGTCAAGAATGCACTGAAGCATGCCTTCCCCCTGAAGTGTGCTGCTGTCTGGATTTTGGGTCTGCCTTTAGCCCTTACCACAGAACTATTTTTTTTTTTTTTATTAGTCTGCAGCATGAATAGTCGGATACCTTACAAGTACACACAAGCTTGTTATTTTCTCTTTGAGGCGCAGCTTTGAGAATTAAAAGGATCCTTAAACTCTGACCTTTATTTTCAGTGTGAGACTTTATATAAAGTGGAAACGTATTATCCACAAACTAGTTTCTGTGGCCCACAGTGGTGCATGTCACAATACAGCAGAGACCCTTGAAATACAAAAGAAAATCCTGTTAAAAGGATAAAGCTTCTCTTGCATGTAAACTTTAAAAATCAACCCCCCTAACACTGGCTTCCAGAACAATACTTTCTGTGCAGGCTTATACAATCCACCTATGGAACAAAACAAGATATATTTTCCAAACACAGCAAAACATACATCTGTTATTCTTCATAAATGTCCATCGTTCAGTGCAAGTATTATTTTCTCTGCTCCTCTGTGGAAAAGCAGTTTTACTACAGGATTAACAGCAGCACCTTGAGAAACACCTTGTCTGGTATTCCTGACTTCAGGCAGCTGCTGTGCATCAGGTAGGATAAGCAGCAAGAGGAGACGTCCCCTGCAGATGCCTCTGTCCTTTACTTTTGCTACAAAGAGGAAAAGGCCATCGTTCTAACAGTCCTGGTCTGCTTTTTCTTCTGATTTGCAAAGGTGTCCGTAGATTTCTAGGCAGCTCCTGTGTGGGTAGAAAGTAAATTTAGGCTACTGAGTATTTACATAAAGTACGCTGGCTGGAGAAAAACGGGGAAGGGGGACAGATGCTATTTCTGAAAAACACTCTTTTCACAGTATGGAAGAAAAATAATTAGGAAACACTTAAACTGGCTCAGTACCTGGTCTTGTGAGCATGTGGACCTAGCCCAGCCCTTCCAGAGCCCTTGGCAAATAAACTAGCTTTAACAGAAGGGAATATAATTTTTGGTGTGAGCTATGGGAGACGGCAGCTCGGAGCTCGTAGTTAACTCCGAGGTCCCCGGTGCAAATGTGAAACTTAATGAGGTGTCCTGACATACAAGAAGCCTTGCACGCTATCGCTTCCAGGGACGGCAATTTGTAGATTGCCAGGAGTTAAGAGACTGCGCTGCTGCACTGAGGCTTAAATATTGGTCTGTGGTTTAGACGTGTGATTTAGAAGGACCACAGGCAGCAAAGACATGGGGTTGTTGGGATCTGGTCTCAACCGTAAATGCAGTTACTCTCGTTAATACATCTTGGAATGGCTGGTGACATGACAGGCTGAAAGAGAGATCTCTTCCCCTGTGCTTACCATGCTAGTCTTACCTGGATAAAAGAAAACTATACCTATTTGTGGTAGGGAATATCCTCCTATGGTGCGCTTGCATGAGGAGGTTTGAGTGGAGAAGGGGAAAAAAGAATACTAAAGTAACAGTGAAGCTATGGAAAGTGGTTAAGAATGTGTACAGCTGAGATTGGAGAAACACATAACATTTTCTGGAGCTTTAAAAAATCCCGTGTAATAAAGAAGACCTGAGTGAAAGCAGCAGTAGAGAGTGATAAGCAGAAGATAGTTSTCTCTCATTGAAGAGAAACACAACGGTGTTTCCCAAACCTAAACCTCAGCTCCTTCCCACATATTCCTAAGGAAACCAGCACTTGGTTTTAAGTTGCCATGCCTGCTTCTTGGAAAGCAACCTCCGCTCCTCGTGTACAGGAATTTCCACCAAATCCCTATTTGCTGGATGGCAAAAGGTCTGGAGTTCCCGCTGTGCTGCTCCACCAGACCCCTTGCTCACACACCGGCCACGTGCCCAGGGACCAGGAGCAAAAGCCCACAGTGTCCAATAGCTGCGTGACCACCAGCCTCTCTTCTTCACCATCCTCCTCCTCCCAGCCCCTACCCAGCCCCTCCGCACCGCAGGGACGAGACACAAACGGACTTGTAGATGGAGAGCTCCTGGTGGAGGCTGGTCCTCAGCTCCTCCAGTTCCTGATTCTTGCGCTGCTGGAGCTGGACCCCGTTCTTCAGCTCCTTCAGCCTGTCTTCCAGCTCCTCAACCTGTTCCTGGGGAGCAAGAAGACAAGAGTGGATTAGCTGGGGGAGGAAGGCTGTCTCAGTGCCCACGCTCAGCTGCTGCCCACGCTCTCACGGTGGCATCTGCCTGTCGATGGTGTTGGTCTGGACGAAGCACAGCCAGGCTGATGGCTGGCCAACCACCGTCTTTAAAAACCTCTGCAAAAAAGCTTTGTTTTATTACAAAGGTGGGAGCTTGGGCTGGGATGTGATGTGTTGGGTCCTTAAGCTTCTCTTGGCTGGTTGGTTTTGTCCTCTAGACTGCTTTGTGTGTGTTTTGAGAAGCTGTCAGAACTGTATAAACCTATGAGTCAGGAGAAGATAAACAAGGGATTTGGGAAAAAGAAAATGTGGAGGCACATCAGGGATGCCCCGAAGTCCTGTCCTCCAAGGGAGAGCGGACCCTGAAATCCAAGATGAGCAGTGTCACGGGCGCTGGTGACCTGGTCCCCAGCTCAGCAGGGAGGAGAAGCGATGGAGGGGGGACGCCAGCTTCCAGAAGCTGCTCAGAGCCAGGCTGGGAGGAGGCAGCGATTACGAGCCGAGAACAGGGAGTGTTGAAATGGGGGAGATTAATTGTGGAGCCTCTTTGCCAAATGTGCTCTTGTAGATATTGAATTGCCTTGTCCCTCAGGACAAGGTGCCCGGCGGGGGGATGCCTGGTGCAGCCAGAAATAATCCTCTCGGGAGGCAGCCCGGCCCCTGGGCTGCGGGCTCAGGAGGTGAGACCCTTCCTGGCAGTAGGAAGGGCAGGATCTGCCCCGGCAGGGCTGGGCTTTTAAAGAAAAGCCACCTTTATTTAAAAATGACTTTTCCAAGCGCCTTAGCTCAGCCCCCGTGCTAGTACAAGCTGTGGGAAACGTGCGGTGTCTGTGCTCAGCAGCATTGCTCAGCTCTGCCACCGGCCCGCGCTGGGAAGGAAACCCCCCATCCCCTCTGCCTCGTCCCTRCTCGCTGGGGCCATTTCCGAGGGGGAGGTCAAAACCAAGTGGGAATATAATCAGGAGAAACCTTTTTTCCTGCTGCTCACCGGGGGAAGCCCCAGCACTTTCCCACCGCATCCCTGTAACCTCGGGTTTGCCCTACGCCCAGGGGCTGCTGCTTCTCCTGGCCCATGCCAGGGTGGGGGATGCTTTTGACTTTAACCAGCAGAAGATATTCCACCTCCTTACCCTCCTCATCCACCCCACTCCTCCCCTTGGCCCTACGAGCAAGATCTTCAGCATCCACATTTCACCGGCTGCAAAGAATGACTCCCACTCTCTAAACAAGAGGGTGCGAGGGGTGCCCAGCCGGGGCACGTACCCGGTACTGCCCGACCTCTTCATCCCGCTTCTGCTTCATGAGGACAATCTGCTCCTCCAGGCTCCGGTTCTGCAGCCGGAGCCGGCTGACCTCCCCCTGCAAGGGCCGCAGGGCTTCCTTCATCCCCTGGATCTCCCCCTGCATCTCCTGCAGCGCCTTCGCCCCCGCCTCGCGTCTCTCCAGCAGCCGCAGCAGTTGGGGCTCGTAGTGCTCCTCCAGACCCCGCCGGCTCTCCGCYACGAAGCTCTCGAACTCCATGGAGAGCCGGCGGCTCTCCTGCAGGTACAGGTTATCCTGCCGACACGGCGGTGTCTCCAGCCGTTGCCTCAAAACCTCCTTCTCCTTCTCGCAGGTTTCCTTCAGCCGGGACAGTTCACCGGAGAGCTGCCCAGCCTGGGTCTCCAGCTCGCCCTGGTAAGCAGTGTGCTGGGAGAGGTCGTGCCGCCGGCTCTCCAGCTGGTACTGGCAAGCCACGCACTCCTTCGTCACCTTGAACAGCTTCTGCTTGATCTGCCGGATCTCATCCTTCAGGTTGTCCCTCTCCAGCTCCACCTTGGCCAGCAGCCGGCAGGCCGCCTGGATCTCCTCGTGGGCATGGCGGATCTCCTGCAGCGCTGGCTCCCGGAGCTGGGCGAGCTCCGCGATCAGGCTGTCTCTCTCTTTCTCCAGCTGCTCAACGGCTTCGATGCACTCTTGGAAGTAGTCCCCCAGCTCTTCAAGGGTGAGGCACTGATGCTCCGTGTCATCTGCATCCAGGGGGCTGCCTGCCCCCTCTGCATCCATATCCAGCAGGATCCCTGCCCCATCTGCATCCGCGTCGGCTGGGATCCCTGCCCCATCTGTGTCCATGTACAGCGGGATCCCTGCTCCATCTGCATCCACGTCCAGTGGGATCCCCATCCCACCTGCATCCACATCCAGTGGGATCCCTGCCCCATCCACCTCCAGTGGGATCCCTGCCCCATCCACATCAAGTGGGATCCCTACTCCCTCTGTATCCACATCCAGTGGGATTCCTGCCACATCCACGTCCAGTGGGATCCCGGCCCCAGCTGCATCCTCGTCCAGCTGGGGCCCTGGCATGTTTAGCTCCGAGGAAGCATCCCCACCGTCTGCCTGCAGCTCCCGGCAGGCGTCTGGGCTGTGCCCGTGCAGGGGTGTCACCCCCACACCCACCGCTGGGTCTAATGGGCTGCGCGAAAGTTCCGGGTGCGGAGCAGCGCCTGCAGCCACTCCCTGTGAGGCTGAGGATGCTCCGGCTTCATCCAGCTGCAGCTCTGGAGGGGGCTCAGGCTCTGCCATCAGGTCCCTGGAAAGGAGAGGACACGTGAACCAGAGCAATGAGTGTAACAGGTCCCAGCCCTTCCTCTCCGCCCTGCGAGACACGTGTGCCCCGCAGCAGGCTGAGCTGGGGGTGCTCTCGCCGCAACCCTGCTGCCGTGACCGTCCCCGTGTCACCCAGGGGCTGCGCAAGCCGGGCAGGGCTGCCCTTGCAAGATCTGATGACAACTTTGACCCAAACTGTTGGCTTTGGCACGGGCCAAAACAAGGGAAGAAAACCCTCTAAAAGTGACTGACTGCGATGGAGGAAGAGCGAGGGACCCAAACCCGGACCCCGAAAGCGAGAGCTACTCCGGTGCCAACAGGAACTGCCCACCGTGTCGTGGCCGATCTCCCCCAGCGGCACCAGTGTGACTGGTGAGACAAGACCGTAGCTGCTATGCCCCTGCCAAAATCTCACACCTGGGGTGTCGCACACACCGCGCACCGCCGGCATGGGCACTTCCAGTAAAACTTGCCGGGATTTTAGTGATGTGGCATAACCTCACGGCAAGGGAACGTGCTGCTAAAGCGCAGGCGGACTCCAGGATGGCTGAGATGGGGTAAAGCACCGCACGCACAGTGCCCGAGCGAGCGGCAGCTTCTGCAGCAGGAGCCCGGCGAGCTCCGCTTTGCAGAGTCATCCGATCCCGTCATTATCCCCAGCCCCAGTACCTGCAGCTGCCACCACAAAATACTCGCGTTTCTCGCCCGGGGTGCTATTTGGGGTAGGATGGAGAGGACGAGCTGGAGCTTTTCCTGCTGCTTGCAGGAGCCGGGGCCGGTGGGTTCGGTGGGAGGATGCTCTCACCTCCCGGCCACGCCGCTGAGCTCATGTCTAGTCATCCCTCAAGGAATGAGCGCAGGCTGGCACTCGCAGGCAGCCCTCGGCTCGCGGCAACGGCTTTAAGGAAAGAACTGATTTTCACCGATACTTTCTCTCCTAATAAGGTAGTTTTCGGCAGCGATGACACATCGCAGCCTCGGACCCAACGGCCCGTCCGCTGGAGAGGGGGCAGCGCCTGGAAAGGTGGGGAAAGGGCTCTGCTTCATTTTTCCTTGCCCTCCTCTGGTGCCAGTGCTTATTTTTCAAAGTTCTTGGCTCTGCTTTGCATCCAGCAGCGCGGGAGGGGAGAACGGCTGTCCCACCCTCGCAGCGGGGCGTGGGGGCTCGCTCCCACCCACCACCCCTCGTCCCAGAGCCCCCCAGGTGGGCAGCACTCCCGGGTACCCCCCCACTCCTGAGGGTCCAGGGATGCTCCCCTGGGTGCTGAACCTCAGATCCCCCCACCCCTTCCCTGCACCCCAGGCTTTGGCAGCCCCCTCACCTGCCCCATGCCCCCCACCTCGCCAAGGCTCCCGCACCCACGGGACCCCACGGCAGACGCCAGCCCCTTCTCCGCTCGCCCCAGGCGAGCTCTTACCTTCCTCCCCCGGAGCCCGGTGCCTCCGGCTCTGCGCTGCACATGGGCTTAGCATGGGGCGGGGGGGGGTTATTAATAAACAGGGCTGGAAATCAGACTCCCCGGAGCAGCCGCTTCGCCCGGCCACCGCCTGCAGTGCCAGCTGCGGGCGGCTGCCTCCCTCCGCCCCGGAGAGGAGGAGGAGGAGGAGGAGGAGGAGGAGGAGGAGGAGGAGGAGGAGGAGGAGAAGGAGGAGGGCGGGGAAGGCCAAGCTGCCTGCATCCCTGGCAGAGGCAGCCGCAGGGGCTGGCTGCAGCCAGCCCGCATCCCTGGGGAGCATCCCCCGCAGCCCCCCATCCCGCTCCCCCTGTTCCCACCCGGGATTTAAGGTGGAGGTTTGCTTTGTGCAGCCTCAAACCCTCCCACAGCGCTGGGGGCTCCTTCCCGGGAGCCACGGGGCCCCATCCTGCCGGGGTCCCAGGCAGGGCGCGGGGGGCCGGGATGGGGACAGCGGGGTGCCCGGGCGGTGGCCCCTGGGGCTGCGTGGGCTTCGCCTCCAACGCGGGCGGCTGGAAGGGGAAACGCGGGAGGACGCAGCGCATGGCCGCCAAAGGCTGCGGCCTCATCCTGTGCACGGAGCGGGGTGCTCGGTGGGGCTCTGGCTGCACTCCCCTTGGTGTTTATTAAAGCGTATTAATGGATTAAATACCAATAACTCAGGGGTCTTTAGGTGCCCCAGGCTGGCCCTGCAAACACCCCAGTAACGGCGGAGTGCAGCCTCCGCTTCCCCTTCCACCCCTAACCCCGTCCCTGCCTCCCCTTTCCCCCCTCTATCGGGGATGGCCGCATGCCCGGGCACCCGGCAGTGACGCTGCCCTCACTGCTGCCTTCGCTGCCCACAGACGTGGTTTTCCACCTCTGCTCACCCACCGTTCCCCCAGCTCTGCTTTCCCGCAGTGCCCGTCGCCATCCTCCCCACCCCGCAGCACCCCAACCCGGCCCTTCGGCGGTTATATTATTAGCATATATTTATATAAAATACGTATTTTAGATATATTGCCATGTTGGCATGGGTGCAACAGCCCGGGGTGGTGGCACAGCCACCGGACGCTTGGCCCGGCCACCCCCCGCGGTGTTAGAGCCAACCAAGCCTACCTCTGCCAGGGCCCGATCCTGCCCGCTGCCGCTGCGGCTCAGGAAGTCGGCACTCGCTGCTCAGGAAGTTGCCAGCTTACGTGCCCCAAAATCACCCAGCAACGCGCACCACAGCTTGCAACATCRCCCAGTGCCACCCCGTCGCCGCGTCACCGACACCGTCACCGACACCTTGCCCATGCCTTGCTTGCCGCCGGGCTGCTGAAATCAGGTTTAAAATAACTGCGTTTGTCCATCTCCTGGGAACAGAGCTTTAAAAGGAAAAGGAAGATTTGGGTGGGTTTTTTTTTCTTTTTTTTTTTTGATCCTGTTGCTTTTTTCAGCACGACCCACCTTTTTTTTTCTCTCTCTTTTTTTCCATGAAGCGCCTCTATTTGCACCGAAACTTTTGACTCAATAGGAGAGGAATGCTGTTAATTCACACAAGTTGCGTGTATAAATATATATCTAGAGCTAAAACTGCCAAGGAGTGAAACCTGCAGGTCGTGCGGGCTGGATCCAACAAACCCTTGTAGGGGATGGAGGGGACGATGGCAGCGGCGCTGCCGAGCCCCGGCTGGGGTTTATCTGATGAGCTGCCAAGGGCAGGGTGGGGATTGAAAAGGCTCAGCTGTTCTCTGCTCCGTAAGAGGATACCCCGGCCCCGGCCCCGGCGTGGGGCTGTTTTGTGGATATAACCAGGCAACAGCCGGCTCGGGTGTCAGCGGCCGGACCCCGACGCGCTCGGCAGAGCCCGGCTGGCCGCGGGCACACGCTGGGTTCGGCCGGCACGGAGAGACACCGTCGTGTGTGAACCGGCGTGGACTTTGCTCCGGTAAACAGAGCTGGCGGGGAGTTATCGGCGGCGCTGCTGGAGGGGAAAGCAAAAGGCAGGAGAGTATTTGAGAGACAAAATGTTCTGGCTGTTGGAATAAACAGCGGCGGCTCTGGTCGCTGCCCTTCCCCGCCACCGCGGCGTCCCCGGCACGGACCCGGCGAGCGGCTGAAGGGGRTTGTGGGGAGCAAAGAGCTGCTGTGGGTCACTTTGCCTCCCCTCTGGTGTCCTGGTGCTGGTGCTGCCGTCCCCCTTCCCGGTGGATTTTTCCTTCCCGTCACGCATGGCAGATCTGCCCCAAGCGCAGGGACGGAGCCGGCACCGCGGCCTCGCCACCCTGGCACCACCATCTTGGCACCACCACCCCGGCATCGCCACGGAGGTGCGATGGCTCCGTCCCCATGCTGTCCCCCCCCAGTCTTTAGGGACAGGCTTGAGGTACCAGGGAGGCTTGCCCAACTTTGTGCCTCCTTGGCCAGAGGCTCCGGCAGCGCCAGCAGCACCAGCCTGCCCAAACCCCAGCGTCAGCGGGATTTAGGAGCGGCGAACCTGGGCAATATCGCCGGCTCAGCGCCCTCCGCACGCAGCTCACCACAGCGCTGTTTCCTGAGGGTGCGGGAGGTCCGGCTGCAGCAGGGTGAGCGATGCAGCTCCAGCCCCGCCATGCGCAGGAGCTGCAATCTGATCTCAGGGGGAAAGTGTGATTCATCACCGGAGCCGGGAGCGCTTCCAGGGATGGATCCTGGCTCGGAGGGCAGTGGCGGCTCCTRCCCTGCCCTCGCAAGGTGGCCCCTTCACCCTGGGCATGTGGGGGGTCCCTGGATGAAACCGAAGCGGCTGTGGCTGCATAGGGACGGCTCCCGGGGGCATTTGCCCAGGCCTGGGGAGTTGGATACCACTGGCCCCTTGGGAACAGCCTGACTCGCTTCACCTCCTGCCTCAGTTTCCCCAGCTGAGAGCTCGGGGTGGCTCCCACCTTGGGGCCCAGCACCAGCAGTGATGTAGGGATGCCATGGGGATGCCGCTGTGGGAGCCGGCACAGGGTGAGCACCGTGGCCGAGTCCCAGGATCTGGCACCTGGGGGCTCATCACGCACCTGCCACGGAGATGCCGGAGCTGTTGCAAAACTCCTGGTGCACCAGCCCGGGCAAAGAGGCTCAGGATAGACCCTGCGAGAGGGAGGCGAGGTCGCCCAGCAGGGCCGGAGGAAGAGGAGGAGGAGGGAGAAGAGGAGGAGGAGGAAGAGGAGTACAGAGTGGGCATGTGCCCAGCTGGGGCAGAGATGAAAGGGGGAGCCCGAAGGTGCCGTCTGTCCCACAGAGACCTTGGGAGCTCGACGGGAGCAGGGCCAGACTCTGCACCCAGGCCACAGGCGCTGGTGGCTCCCATTTATCTGGGTGCTGGGTCCCACTCTGCCCTGCAGCGAGGAGGGACAAGGAAAGCACCGTTCTTGCCATAGCTGCTCCCGAGGGAGACGCCGGCCCAGCCAGGGGAGCAAATTGGGGACGGGTGGGGGGTCTGGCTGCAGGGACCGAGCACCAGAGCCCCCGCCAGCACCCCCGCTCCCGTATCACGCTCCTTTGGCTTTGTCTTTGCTCAGCTCAGATACCGGGCTTTAAACACTTGCAGATATTGGGTTTTAAACATTTGCGTCAAGGCTGCCTGTCCCAGCAGTTCCCACGGCAGCCCCCACGTGTCCATGTGCCACCCCGTGCCACGGGCTTATGGGTGCCCAAAGCAGCGCTTGGCCATGCTCCTGCAATGCCCACCATGGTGTGTGCGTGTGTCTGTGTGTCCATGTGTGTGTGCACGTGTGTGTCACAGCTCAGCGGGCACGAACAGCCCCATAACAAGCAGCCATCGCAACAAGTGACCCATGTTATTAGCAGCCCGTGTGCTTGTGTGACGTTGGCAGGGGCCGACGTGGCAGGGTCAGGCCTGAAGGTGCCTTTGAAGCAGCGGTGATGGACACCTGGTTTTGGTGACGTCCCCTTCTTCCCCCAGCTGCCTCCCGGAGCTGACGGCTGCCAGCCATGCTCGGGCCGTGCAGGGGGATTTCACGCCCCAGATCTGGGACTGCCATCTACCATCAGCCCCATCGAGCGCCTGCCACCAGCCCATGGGGCACTTATGGGGCAAATCAGCTGACGTGTCTGTGACATCCCACACAGCACCCTGTGCCCGTCGGGCACCGAGGCTGTGCCGACTTTCCCGCAGGCTTTCCCTTTGCATTGAATCTGGATGCTCACATAAGAGCAGGAGCTGCCTCTCGTGGCCACCCCGCCGGGACACTGAAGGCATGGGCGATGCTCCTGGGAGGCTGTGACAGAGCCACGAGGGAGCCGGGCAGGGAGCATCCGCTGCTATTTATTCATCACCATCTCCGTGTACAACGGACCCAAGCAAGGAGCCATTTGCCTTTGCGCTTCCAACAACATTTATGGCCCTTTTATAAAACTCATTTTTAAAACAGCAAGCGCAGCGCTGATTTTAAGCATCGCAGCAACCAGTCCCCGTGTCCAAACGATCGCTAGCGGGGTCACTGCTGCCTGAGCGCCGGCGGAGAGGGCTCGTCGCTGGGTTTTTCCATATCCCGGGGCAAGCGACGGGGAGCAGCGGCTCCAGCTCCGGCTCCCATCCCCGCGGGAGGGATTTGGAGCGAGCGGCTCCTGCCCGGGGATGCAGCGGGGTGGGAAGCGGCACCCATGGGGCTCAGTGGGGCTGGGGTGGCCGCGTGAGGACCTTGTCCCGGCTGCCCACGAGTGCTGGAGGTGTTAATGAGTAATGAGGGAGCAGCCATCCCTCCTGCTGCCCCGGCGAGGGGAAGGAAATGGGGGCAGAGGACAGGCTGAGCACCAACGCACCAGCTGCACCGAACTCGTGCCGTCCCGGCGCGAGGGGCAGGAGCTGCGGTGGCTGCTGAAGCGTATGATGCCACAGCCGGTGGCCGATGTGGTTTGGTGCCATTTGGGATCTCACCTCCCAGGGATCAGGCACGGGGGGCTCTTAGGGCATGTGGCAGCCTCGCTGCCTGCCCTCCTGTGTGCCTCTGCCTTGGCCTCGCGGGAGCTGAGCTCCAACCGGCTGCTCTCCCCGCCAGGCGCCCGGCATCCTTGTGACCACCTTGGCCGTGCAAGCAGAAAATGAGTTATCCAGCTGGGTACCCCGGCACGCTGCCAGCGCTGGAGCTCTCCGGGGAGGGGGTAAAGCTTTCTGGGGCTCTGCATGAAGGGCTGGTGCTTTAGGGAGCCCCTGGACTTTCCTTCTCTGCYAGGACCAGGACTGTAACAGAGGGAAAGCTGAGGATGACTTTCCTCTTCGCCTTCTTCCTCTACTTTCCTCACCCATCTGACGAGAGCTCTCCCTGCAGGGTAACGGATACTCTCCCTCTCGTGGTGATTATTTGGACAATACCCCATAACTGTGTGCAAATGTGTTTTTCAAACTGGTTCTGCTGCCATCCGAGGAGGGGTAAGATGTGAAAACCAGGATCTTTTTTTGGAGGCTAATGACTCGGAAGTTGGAGCCGGCAGCGGAAAGTCAACACAAACGCCTTAATTGGGGATTAGCTTTTCCCCAGCGCAGTTCACCTCGACGTGGGTCAGCAAAGCCTCGGAGGGCRGCGATGTGCTCAGCCCTCACCCTGGGAAGGAGCCGTTCCCCTGGGATCATGGCGGGGCAGGGGGTGCCAGGAAATTGCTGCCCGACTGTTTCAGCGCTCATTTAGGTCTCGAGTCCGGGTTCAGGGCGGTGAAGGGGGGAATGAGAGGCAGAGACACAAAAGCACAGCGAGCCTCAGCCCTCCTGCAAGCATCGCCCTGGGTTTGGTGTCGTGTCCCTGTCCCTGCTCGCTGGTACCACTGAACAGCAGCAGGATGCTCGGGTTTGCACAGCCCACGAGACACGTGGTGCCGGCCCCTGAATCCCACAGGAGATGGCAACGTGCTGGGAAGCCCACGGGAGGGACAGGCTTCTTGCTTTATAAATTCTTCTAGTCATTTCCAGCGGTTGGCAAACTCCCCCGGGCACATGGCCAGGCCCTTGAGAGCCTCCRGGAAGGATGCGGCTTGAATGCAACGATGCAGCTTTTCACATCAGGAAACGCATCCGCACAGGGACCCAAACCCGACTGAGCCGAGAGCGTGGAAATGCAGCAGAAGCCACCGGTTTCTTGCCGGGCTTATGGCCTCCGGCTTTGCCGCGTGTCCTGCCACCGACCCGCTCGCCGCCAGGATGCGTCACCGCTTCGGCCCAGGCTCTTGTGCATCTTATTGTCCCCTCACAGCYGGATCTGCGTGGTCATGCTCCTGAGCAACGCAGGCTTGTAGCAAGCGGTGAAATCTTTTATGARAGCCGCTGCCATTCCCGGGCCAGCTCCCAGGCACGCTCTCGGCTGCAGGCAGAGGCTGGTAGAGCCACGTCAAGCGGCTGAACTCCCCCCCCGTGTCATTCCATTTTCAGGAGCTGATTTATTATTAGCAACAAGAAGCAGCGTGGCACAGGGTGTTTCACGGGAGCGTGTTGGTGGCCTCAGGTACGCCCAGGTCGGCCGGTGTTTGGGAGCGCCGAGTCCCCCCGGGGTGCTGCCATCGGCAGTGACACGGCAAGCGTCACCCTCGGGCCCGTCAGGTGAGGAACCGGTGGTGGCTGCAGGGAGAGGGCAAGGGCAGGACACAGCCGCTGGCCCTGGCTCCTCTCCTGGGGACAGGGACAGCCACCCCCACGGCTCTGCAGGATGCCGCTCCGGGGGGGGACGATGCTGTAATTACTTGCTCCGGTCCCGCACAGACCATTCTGCTCCGGTTCTCTCCCGCTGATGCTCAGCACCACGGGAAGCGGGGGGGAGCTGGAGAGTCCCAAGGGGCGAGAGCAGCCCCCGGCTGTCCCCGCACGCTCCCCGCTCCCGGAGTGCGGGTCCCGAGGGGACAAAGCCGGGACCCACCGGGGGGGCGGGCACAGCTTGGGGACCCCCGGCAGCCCCGGGGGGGACCCGCACTTGCCCGGGAGACAC
>JAYKAV010002766.1:875520-933167 GCA_035582835.1 Phoebastria nigripes | reverse complement strand
TTTTTTTTTTTTTTTTTTGCATTACCTCCCCAGTTTTGTGCCTTTCCCACAAAGCCGTCCTTCCTATTTATCCCAGTCTTTGATGAATCACCTAAGGAACATAAACATTGCCAGCAGGAATTGCCCACCGCCTGGCCGGCTGACCCCTCCCTGCCCTCGCAGCATTTAATGTTCTAATTAAAAATCAGGAGGGAAAGCTGATTTCGCTGATTTATGCCAGGGCAGGCTGGCATACCCGTTTCAGAACA
Organism: Phoebastria nigripes; assembly: GCA_035582835.1. NCBI lineage: Eukaryota > Metazoa > Chordata > Aves > Procellariiformes > Diomedeidae > Phoebastria > Phoebastria nigripes. Next base: position 932,919 of record JAYKAV010002766.1, on the reverse strand, counting down.
GGCAGTGGCGAGGCTTGTCCGTGCAGCGTGGGCAGCTATTGGAGCAGCGCTGCCCGTGCACTGAGCTGCTCTTCCCCCGCCAGCCCCAGCCGGCTCGCTGCTTGCAAAACCCCGTGCAGCTGGAGCGGGGTCTGGAGCGGGGAAAAGCTGGGGTGCACCCGGGGAGGGCATGGGAAGGAGGTGCCGGCGGTGTAAGCCGACATGAATGCAGATGTCCTCGTAGCTCACCCGGCTGTAACTTGCCCCAGAGACAGGAGTGACTGCGGAGAGGGTGGCGGGGAGTTAACATCCACCTACGGGCGTGTGGGTGCTCGCCCTGAGGTTGGGCAACAGCCGGACTCAGCCCGCGTCCTCAGGCGCTTGGAAGTCCTGTTCTAGCCTTGGCCACATCGTGCCAGGCTTGACTGGGGTGTCCCCATGGGGCTGGGACCCCCAAGACTTGCGGGGGGCAGGTCGTAGCCTCGTTTGTCGGAGCTGTGCTCAGGGACAGGCAGAAATGGTGGCGGTCAGGGCTCAGCAGAGCGTGGCAAACTCCAGGGGAGGTGGGAGCGGGGCCGGAGGCAATCGCCGTGCCCAGCTGTCCCGATGTTTGGGGACATTTGGGGACCGGGGGTCTCCCTTTGCCCGCTCGGCCTGGCTGCGGCACCCACGCGTCCCCGCCGGAGGGATGGGGCTGGGAGTGTGCCGTGGGATCCGACGGGCGATCCCGGCAGGCCCCTCCTCTCTGCCTGTACCATTGGCTCCGGCACAGCTGCCTGCGAGAGCTGAGCTCCGCCGGAGCCGGAGGGATGGGAGCCGGCGGCTGAGAGCCATCGTCTGCCGCGGCCGCCGGGGCCACGCCGGAGCCCGCTCGGCTCTGCCATGTAGCGCCCCGGCCTCCTCCACCCGGCCGCGGTGGAGGACGAGAGCGGCCTCATGGGCAACGCGCACCGCAAGAGGAGCCCGGCGGGCGTCAAGGCTGGCTCCTCCTGGCCCTTCGGCCGTGCCGGGAAGGCAGGGGCAGGTAGGAGCGATGGGGCTGCCTGGGGAGCGGCTGCGGGGGGTCCCGACTCGGTGCCTTTTGGGGGGGGTCACGCTGGGAAAGTTTGCTGCCTCTTCTCTGCCCCCGGCATGGGGCTGGGCAGGACCTGAGCCACCGCAGCTGGTGGCTTCACTCTCCCTGCCCTCCCCATGCTGGAGGGGGCAGGATCGGGCCTCTGACCCCAGGTGCCGAAGCTGGGGAAGAACCTCCGGCTGCATGCAGGGGTTGCGCCGACATGCCAGGGACCAGCCGTCGGCTCGCCCGAGCTATCAGGACGGAGATCACCCGCTAAATTAGTTACCGATTTGTTTTTGTAAGCAGCGTCCCAGCGGTTAGAGCAGGGACCCAGGGCTGCCGGCGTCGCCTTCCTCCTTGGCCTCCGCTCTCGTCTTGTGCCTCGGTTTCCCTTGCTGTGCCCCGGGAGCGGTGGATCTGGGAGCATTTGCAGAGAGCACTGGGCTGCTCCCCCCTGCATCTGTCCTGCGCGGCTTGCCCACCTCGCTCTGCGCGTGTCTGTCTGTCCGTCTGTGCACTGATTGCTCCGCTTCTTTGTGCTCCGGCTCCACGGATGCAGCTGAAAAGCCCAGGAGGCGGCAGGGGGCAGGGGGAGCTCATTTCTGCGGGGAAGGGGAGCTGGGGAAAGGGTCCCACGCCAGCCTGGACCCATGTATTGAATCATCAGCCCTGGGGGGTGCCCGGTCCTGGTGAGCTCCCTCCACGGTCCGTCTGTCGGAGCGGGGCGGTGAGAGCGGGGAAGGTCTCTCGCAGTAACGTCGTCCTCATGCCGGGGCTGCCGATTTCCCCGCTGATGTCGTTAAACTGTCCCCACGTCCCCAGCCTGGCCTGGGTCAGGGAGGGGACTTGACCGGTGTGTGGGCAGGGGTCCGGCATTGGTAGAAGCGGGGTTAGTGGGTCCAGGGTGGTGGGAACCGGGCAGTTTTCTCCTGCCAGCCCTGCGGGATCCCCGGCCCCACCATCCCTCCTGCCCTTGGCTGCCCCATTTCCCCCCAGTCTTTAAAGTCAGCAGCTGCCCAGGTGCGGTGAGCTGAGCTGTCCACAGGGTAAACAGGGTCTGGAGTCAACCCCTCGCAGGCTTGGGGAGCAACCACACCAAGCCAAACTACCCCAGAGAGGTGGGGGCCAGGTTGGGGAGACTCTGTGGGCACACGGGGAGAGGGTGCCAAAATGCCCCGGCCGGCAGCATCCGCTCAGCGCCTGGGGAAACTGAGGCAGGAGCGGTTACACCAATTGCCCATGGCCGCGCAGGGATGGCATCTCCTTCGCCACAGGCTCTCTGCTGTCTGCCTCTCCTCACCGGCTGGCTGTGGTCTCCTCTCTGCCGAAGTCATCCTCTTGTCGTGGTTTCCACATGGGAAGGGCTGGGTGCCACTGGCCAGGCTGCGTTGTAGCCGGGCTCCTGCTCTTCTCTGCTGTGTGTGGCTCTGCCGGACGCCGTCCCTTTGCCTATGCCCTGAACCACAGCGGTGCAGGTGATGGGGCGAGCCGCCTCCCCAGAAGAGGGGGTTTGGGGGCTCGTGTGAGCATCCCTGGTGCAGTCCTCACCCTTTCCTTGGGCCATCCCTGTCCAGGCCCCCGTCCCCTCTCCATCCCCCTGCCAGGCTTGGGTGCCTCTTGCTGGTCCCTGAACCAGGACCACGGGGCTGCCGGGGGATGTGTGCCACCGCTGCTGCCCTTCCCCAGGGCTGGCTGGGAGAAGCGCTGCTCCGTTTCGGATGCCCTGAAATGGGTGCAATGTGGGACCGTGCAATACAGCCGGGGCAGATCCTGCGAGGCACTGGGGCTGAAGGCTGTGGGGTGGAAGGTGCTGAGAAAACATGGGGCGAGTTGTGTTTGTTCTCTGTGGCGGCTCCATGGCAACGGCGCGGCGGCCACAAAGCGAAAGAATTTGCATTGTGTCGCTTCAGCATTTCGGAGGGTGCAGCCGGGATCACCGGCTGGGGGCAGGGTGTGCCGGCACCCACCAGACGGGCCCCTGCGGTCGCTCTCTTCTTGCCCCTGCCCCTCACCCAGACCCTGGGAGACCCTGGGTGCTTCTGGATTTTGGGTCAGAGGCTAATTGCATATCACGGGTAACTGGGCCAGTATCCCCCAGTTCCCATCTCTCCATCCCCAGCTGCTTGGGAGCACCGGTTTGGCCCCGCTGTGCCCACTGCCGGCAGGTCAGGCCCGGGCAGGCATCGGCAGCTGCCTTTGTGCTTCTGCCATGTGCGGGGCGGCATGGGCACCCACTGCCTTTTGTTCCTGAAGGGCCAGAGCAGCGGTCCCCAGGGACAGGGTTGGCCAGGCAGGAGCCTCAGGAGCATGGCTGAGGGCTGCCGGGATCGCTCTACCTGCTGCAGGCAGCTGCCTGCAACCTGCTCCCTGCCGCCTTGCTCTCTGCCTGGGCATCCCCACTCTGCTTCACCAGTGCCAAACTCCCGTGTCCCTGTCCCCGTGCCGGAGCGGGGCCCGGCTTGCTCTGGGTCGCATCCCCTGCCTCTCCTCCCCGGGCTCGTCTCCGGTGGGAGCTGCTGGGGAAGGTCCTTGAGCACCAGGGAGACCAAAGCCTCTTATCGCCTCCTTATCGGGATGGCCCTGCCGGGCCCTGCTGAGTCAGGGTGGAGGAACGTGGCGGCCAGCCAGGCTGCGCCCCGCGGAGTCGGTGGGGATGCGGCTGCAGCCGGTGTGGGGCTCCCGGGGTGTGGGGTTCCCTGGCACCCACGTCCCCATCGGTGGGTGCTGGGGCAGGTTGCAGGGGCAAATGCCCTGGGGGGAGGCAGGTTTGGGGTGAGGGGTGACCCGTGGCTGTGAGGCTCCCTGGCAGCGGGCACCAGTGCCTGCCCTAGCCGGGGGGCCGGTGGTGGAGCCCCTTGGCAGCCCCGGCTCTTGTCGTGCAGCTTCGGGGTGGGCTGAGCAGCTCTGGGCGTCTTTCTCCTTCGCAGCTGCTCTTTGTGCCAGACCCACGCTGGGCCGGCTCCGCAAACAACCGGGGGAGCAGATAAGGGCAGGGGCCCGCCCTGGCCGGGGACGCGTCGAGATTTACACAGGCGCTTTCTCCGGGCACCGCCAGCCCAGCATGCTGGCCTGCCGGACTCGCCTGCCGGCATCCTGCTGCTGGCTGGGAGGGCTGAGCCCTTCCCTGTGCCCCCTCCTGCTCCTGGAGCAGGGGAGGAGATGATCTGTGGGTGTCCCGGGCAGGCAGCTGCCTCCAGCGCTCGGCTCTGACATGCCGGGCCGTGCCTGCTTGGCAGGCACCCCGTCACCAAGAGGCAGGGATGGGACCTGCTGCCCTGCTGCTGGTTATCCCCCCACCCCATTTTGGTGGCAGCCCCAGCCCCATCTGACAGCTCCTCTCCCATCTCCTCCCCTGATCCCGCATCGCCGTGTCCATCTCAATGGCCGGTGGAGGATCGGCAGCTCCTCGGCGCTTCCTTGCTGCCTCCTGCCAGCGCTGCCGAACGAGAGATCCGCGGGCAGGAGCGGGGTTGGGTGCTGCCTGCAGGACGGTGGTTCCGTGCACAGAAAAACCTGCAAGGTCTTGTCCTTAATCCGTCTCCTGGATTTGCTCCTGCGTGGAGCCAAGTACCTGCTGTGACAGGCACGCCTGCCATTTACAGAGCACCCTCGGTACCCTGCAAACACGCCGGGCATGACGGCACGCGCCGTGGGGACGCAGCCAGCTCCGAGCACCGCGGCAGGGAACCGCGCAGGCGCCGCGGCGGCATTGTGCATGGGAGGTGGAGGAAAGGACACCGAGGGAAGGTGAAGCAGGGCTGTAATAAAGCTGCGGACTTTGGCATAGCTCCGGGGAGGGAGGAGGTGCCGGTGGCTCGTCCCCAGCCACGCATGCCGCCGGCATTGCCTCCACGGCCCCGTGTCACTCTCGAGGCTCTGCCTGCCGCCCTTTCCCGCCCCACGCTCCCCACCTGGGCCGTTCCCGCCCGGATCCGGCTCCTGGCCGGGGAAAGCTGTTATTTACCTTCAAACCTGTTTGGTGGCTTCTCTGGGGAGGGGACGAGCGCGGGGTGGGGATGTGGTGGGACGGAGGCTCGCTGGGCTGGAACAGGGGGCCAGGGATGGGAGCGGGACACAATCAGGCATCGGGGTGGTCCTGCCTCACTCCACGGTGCCGGGACCCCTGCCGGGGGCTGCTGCCAGACCTTCGCCCAGGGTCCACGATAACACACGGGCTGCCTGCGGGACATGCGTGGGGCAGCAGCCGAGGTCAGGGCCAAGTCGGCTGTGGCACAGCCCCGTTGCACATGGAGGTGTTCTCCTGCCATGACAGCAGCTGCGGCTGGAGGCAGCCGGCCAGGCTGGCCGGGCGATGGTTTTCCTCCAAGGGGGGTTTCACCCTGTGCTGGCTCCTATGCTGTGGCCCGTTGGCTCACTGGGGCGATGCAGGGCAGTTTTCTGCGCTGTGATTTAGAGGAAGAAAAACGATCCAAGTTTGTTTTCCCATTTGAGATTAATTTTATTTCTGCCTCTGCGTGGGATTGTGTTTGAGAGTCGAGCCAGCAGTGCAGATCGGGTCGTGTTTATTTGCTTTGCGGAGATGTTTTCCTGGCTGAAGCAGCAGCCCCCGAGCGAGGCTGAGGGCAGGCTGCAGCCCCTGGGCTGGCAGTGGGGGGCTGCGTGGCCGGAGCCGTGGTAAATATTATTGTGCTCTTATGCTGCCTGGAGAAAGCACAGTCCCGTGGTGTGTCCCAGGGCACGGATCCTGTGCAGAGACAACAAGGGCTCGGGGAGTGAGGGCGGCCAGGCTGGTTGCCTCCAGTGGGGCTGCGGCCCCCAGCTCCCTGGCATCCCTCGCCAGCCAAGGGTCGGGGAGCAGAGGCAGGGCAGGGTGGCACAGGTGGGTGCCAGGTCCCACCCGGGGCCACGGAGCTGCCTGAGCAGAGGTGATGGGCCCAGGGGAAAGGTGGATGGGGGCTCATAAAGAGGCAGCGTCGCTCCCGACGGGGAGATGCTGGCAGGGCTGCCTGCACCATCCCACCAGCTGGGGAACCAACTGGCCATGCTGCAATGGGAGAGGCTGATTCAGAGGGAGCAGAGGGGCTGGATGCTGGAGCAGAGGGGCTGGATGCTGGAGCAGAGCGCAGGGGCTCTCGCAGCTGTGGCAGAGTCTACCTGCTGGCTGCTCCCTGGGGCTCTTGGGACTGGGGTTCATGGTGCACCCCATCGGTGTTATCCATGCTTACGGCATCCGCAGGCATTGCCCCCTCTGCGGCACGGGGATCAGAGCAGTCCCCAAGCCTGGGTGCACACCTGGACGGTGCTGGCCAACGCCTGGGAGCAGCATGGTGGGAAGGAGCCCCAAAGTGGTGTGAGAGCATCGACCCCATGGGGCAGGGGGTCTTCTCGCTGCCTTCTTGCTGCCTTCTGCACCATCCCGGCTGCTGGGAGAAGGGAGGCGAGGTCTCCATCTCACTGAGCAGGAGGACACACGCAGGCAGGTTCTCCTCCCCTTCCTCCCCTGGGGACCTCACAGCCCCTTCCCTCCCGCCTGCCAGCTCTCCCCTCCTCCCCATTTTTCTCCAGTGAGTCAGTGGTGGTGGAAGGGGTGGGCAGGGAGCTGCGCTGCCTGTTCCCTGCCTCCTGCCGCAGGACCCGCCGCTGCGCAGGGAGAAGGCAAGTCGGGGCAGTGCCGAGCAGGCAGAGATGGATGTTTGCAGCGGAGTCCGGCCAAACCTGCTGCTTGCAGGAGGCACCCGCCTGGCGAGGAGGGGGACAGGAGCCAGGATTTCCTCCTCCGGCTCTCCCTGCCTGAAGAGCAGCATCGTGGCTAAGCCAGCTCTGGGAGGGAGCTGGGCCGGCACTGTATCCCACTTTTCAGCATCGCTAGACCAGGGCCGTATGTCCCCGGCCGTGTTCCTTCGGGGTCTCAGCTCCGGTCTCTCCCTTGTGCAGCCGTTCCCATTCCCACCCTGGTGCCCTCCAGCCCCTCTCTGCCGACACAGAGAGGAGCAGGCAGAGCTGAAGGCAGGGTGCTCGGGGTTCCCTGCCCCTTCCTATCACTTTGCCTTGCTGTGGGGATGCTTTGCTCCCTCCAGACCATCCCTGGCACTGGTAGCAGCAGATACCAGCTCCGAGGCAGGGAGACCATCCTTGAGAGTGCCCGGCCCCAAGAGGCCTCCGGCTCCTTCTCCGGGAGGATCCTGCTGCCGCATGCAGACTAGGCACGTGTGTCAGATTAACGCCGCTGAGCCTGGAGGGGACGGGGCGATCCAGGGCGCGTCGCAAGGAATGCACGAGGGACGGGACGCCAGCTCCGACCGGGCATGTTGCTACCGGCACCAGCTGCAGCTGCGGCGGCTTCCTCAGCCCACCAAGATCTGCAGCCTCTGCCGCAGGATCAGGCCTCTCTCCCTTCTGGCTCCCCCCCTTTTCCAGTCCCTTTTGCAGCAGGTTTCGCCGTGTGTTGACAGAGCTGGGGCGAGGCCATCCGGGCAAGGAGGACGTGGTAGCGAAGGTCACAGGGAGTGGGAGGAGAAGCGGAGACTGCTCTTCACACGCCATCACGCTCCCTACTGTCAGCCCTCGGCACAAGGCTCCTCGGTGGCCCGGCAGCCCTCCTGCCCTGGCTGGGCGGTGGCTGCGGCGTCCTGCCGCCCGGATTATCCTTTGGGTGATTGAAGCCAGYGATGCTGAGCTCCTCCTGCCCCGAGCAGGGGTGTCACGCTCAGGAGAGGGACGTGTGTCAAGGACACGCAAGGGACAGTCTCGAGGCCCTTTGGGTCCTCATGGGCGATGGGCCATGTATGGGGAGGAGGAGCAGGGACGGGCTGTCTGCTGGCACCTGGGAATGTCCTTACAGTCCCAGGGCAGCAGCTTCCATGTGTGCTGCCATCGGCAGACCCGCGGAGCTGAAGCTCAGCTGGGCCTGGGCCCTGGACCAGCAGCACAGGGGGGACTGTCCCCCTTTACCCGTGGGGGCTCGCAGAGCTGCCGGTGCTGTGCCGGGGTGTCCCGGGTGCAGCCCCATCCATGCAGGAAGAGCTGGACGCGCCATCCCGGAGGGCCAGACCTGCCGTCGCTCTCGGCTGTGTTTGCCCGCCGTCGGCTGTGGCCCTCGCTGGGGCTCGTGACGGGCTGCCTGGAGAGGAGAGGACAGCGTTCAGTGCAGCACGTGGCTGCCCGCTTTGTGCATCCTCAGCCCTTTAATTATGTCCCTTTTCCACTTGCACTGTGAAAAGAGCTGGGGAGTGTCTGCCTGCAGCCGCCGGCACCTTCTGGGTGAGCGCGTGGGCAGCGGGGCCGATCCTGCTCATGCTGGAGGCAGGGTACTGGGTTATGAACAGCAGAGGCTGCAGAGCGCTGCTTATATTTGCTGTTATGGGCATGTAGGAGTTGCAGGGGAAGAAATCCTCCCTAAGTCYGGAGCTGCCCGGCCGGGGATGCAGAGGTGCCTTTTGCAAGGTCAAACTGTCCCTTGGGCCGCACGTTCAATGCCTGGGGTCCAGTGGGACCCTCGCTCTCTGCTTTGGGTAACGCTGCTCCATCTACAGCCAAACCTCTGTCCTGGCGCAACAAACCCTGGGCGCAGCCCGTGGGGAGCTGGCAGGGCCGGGGAGGGAGGGTTTGACACGTCGGCTCCCGGGTGGCCTGAGGACGGCCCTGCCCGCTGGGTAGATACTGGGAGCTCTTCACCTTTTGGGGCAAAATGCCTGGAGATGGGAGGGATGGAGCTCCCTGAGGCGTTGGGCACCCGGGATGGACAGGAGCCTGGGAATTAGCAAATTCCCCTTCTGCACGGGGCACCACTGCTGCAGGCAGCCTGCCTGCTGCCTGCCAGATGGCGCGGGGCTCCCCGGCACCCACCGCACCGGGAGCACGCAGCACCTTATGCGGTGCGGGCAGGTGGCCGTCAGTGCCACGGTCCGTGCCAGTGCCTGACTGCCTGGCATTTCTGCCCCTGCCTTCACGTGCCTCCATGCCAGCAGCTGGAGCTACTGGTTAGACTGGTCCGAGACCTCATTCTCCCCCAGTGTTGCCAGCTCTTGTGACGGTGACGTAGCTGTGCTGGACGCCCTGTCCCTAAGGACAAATGCCCTTTGCCCTGTGATGGCTTGCGTCCTCCCGCTGCGGGCTGAGCCGTGCTGGGAGCAGGGCTCTCCCTGGCAGGGCTGGGGGGCCACGGTGGGTGCCGGGTCCCGGGAGGCACCGGGGACGGATGAGGAGGGGGAACACCAGCACCGTCGGCTGCGCTGTACCAGATCCCAAGGGCCGGTGCTTGCCAAGGAAATGCCTCCCAGCTCCTCCCAGTTGGCCACACTGTTGTGGAAGCGAGCAACTGGTTTCTGGGGATGCTGCGCCCAGCGGGGAGCAGGCAAAGAGGGTCCTGGGGGGGTCCCGGGTATGCAAGAGCAGGGAGTTGGGGAAATCCTGAGCCCGGCAGGACGGATCCCTACCAGCCGTGCCGTGCGTGGGAGGAGGCGGGAGGGCCGGGGGGCGAGCGGGGAGGCCAGAGGAGGGGCCCCCGCTCTCCTCCTCCCGTGACCGAGGAGCGTGGTGGGAGCAGCTGGGGCTGTCCCCTCCTGCCACCGTGCAGCCATCCCCGGGGTCAGGCTTCTCCCCGCACTCAGGCAGCTGCGCTGGAGCCTCTTCGCCTGGCCGAGCATCCTCCTGCCGCGCGGATGAAGACAGAGAGAGGGAGCTGGGGGCCGCCAGCATCYGCCTTGCTGGCACACGGCTGGGCGAGAGCCGCCCCGGCACAATAGGCAGAGCCTCCGTGGGGGGCGGCGGAGCCCCCGCTCCTGCGGGGACCAGACCCTCTCGCTGGCCACCATGGTGGTTTTCATGGGCAGGAACCTCTCCTCGCTCCTGGCTTTCTTCAAGAAGAAGGGTGAGTGAGCGGGAGGGAGGGAGCAGCACCTTGTCCTTACACAACCCCTGCCTGCCAGGACCCCCACCTGCCTGGCATCGGGTGCTCGCCTACCCGCAGTGGGCAGGGGGGGCTGCCATCACCGGGGGAGGGCAGGGAAGGTCACCCCAGCTCCGGCCTTGTCCGCCGGGAAGTTAATGGAATAAATCACTGTGCTCCTCTYGCCGGAAGGCGTCTCCGAGTGTGCCGGGGGGGGGGTGTTGGGTGAGGGGCTGCCGAAACTGGGGGAAGAAAGGGCTTAGGGGAAGGGGAACGTGATGGTGGGGGGGCTGTGGGTGTCTCATGTCCCCTGCAGGGACCCTGCACCAGCACAGGGGTCCCCTGCGCCACCACCCGCTCTCCCGGCCTGGCCATGCCCCCGGTGCCCGCTCGCCGTGCCGCGGGTGCCGGCGGAGGCAGAGGCTGGCGTGGCAGCATGGCGTGGCAGGGCGGGCCGGCTCCATTGTTCGGGGCCTGCTCCTTTGTGCGCCGCAGCCAGAGCGCGGCCGCCTCGCTGCCTGGCCGGGCTGGCCAGGAGGGGATGGGGGACACGRGGGACAAGGGATGGGTGTGTGGCGCCGGCGATGCTGAGCAGCAGGTGCCCGTGTCCCCGGGGTGCTGCCGCCAGCCCCGCCGGTTTCCTGTGCTCGCCCTTCCCTTCCTCAGCCTGAAGTTGTTTTTCTCCAGGCAGGAAGAGTTTGAGGCTTCGCAGCAGGCAGCGGCGTGCAGGCAGGAGCAGGCAGGGCTGTGCCTGCGGTGCCGCGGTGCCCTGGCCAGGCAATGCCAGGCGCAGCCCCCAGCAAGCGCCTGGAGCCGGTTGTGGGGCACCCCAGGGTGCTGGCAATGGTTTGCAGGGAGGGGGCTGCGAGACGGGGCGTGGAGGGCCCCGTGCCAGCCCTGGCATGGCATATGGGGTCTGCAGCACCTGGGGGGCTCAGAGAGGGGATTCGGGTCCTCTGCACCAGGCTGTGCCTCAGTTTCCCTCATCTGTGCAGTTCCCAGCCTGCCTGGGCACGGGGTGAGTCCCTGCTCTTGGGGTGCTTTGCAAGGCCTGGGGATGATGCAACCCTCCAGAGGGAAAGTCATCGTCCTTGTATCCTTGTTTAATCCCCCCGTGCTGCCCCTTCTCCGCTCAGCTGCCCACAGCCCCGCACAAATTGCTGCCTCGTTTGCTCCTAACGAAGGCACTGGGGAGGAGGGTGGTGCCGTGCCCCAGCTCCTCTCTGGCTGGCGGGGAGAAAACCTTGTGGCTTCGCAGTGGAGACAGCCCGACTCCGGCATATCGACCGGCCGGGCAGAGCCATGGGAGACAATTTCTCACACATTTCCAGCACTCGCTTCGGAGATGGGTGGGATAACGTCATCCCGGGCCGGCTGTCATCGCCCGCCGCTTCTCCTGGCTCGCTGGGGCCGCATCCTGTGGGTGGGGGTGCATCGGTGAGAGCGCGGCTGTGTCCCCCCCGCCAAGCTGACCCCTCTGTCTCTGCAGGCGCTGCCAAGGGCGAGGCCGAGAAGCGGCTGAGCGTGCAGTACACGGCAGGCGAGGAATGCCCCGACAACGTCTTCTTCCCCAGCACACGGCCCCCGCACCTGGAGGAGCTGCACAACCAGGCCCAGCAGGGACTGAAGTCCCTGCAGCACCAGGGTAGGTGTCCCCAGCCCCGGGGTGGCCCGGGGATGCGGTGGAGGGCGCAGCCGGCTGGCCCCAGCTCCTGGCTGGCTGGACCGTGTGGGCGGCGCAATGGGGCTGACCGGAGTCCAGCACCGGGGCTGGCAGCGGTGGCTGGGGTGTGCAGGCAGCACTGCTGGACTCGGCAGCCGTTTTGCTGGCTGGTGGCTCCCCCGGCTCCCCCGGGGGGATTTACCCCCTGCCTTCCCTCTGCAGAGAAGCAGAAGCAGACCAAAAGTGCCTGGGACCACGGGGACACCAGCAGCCTCCAGGTGAGCCCTGCTGAGGAGCTGGCTCTGCCCCGCAGCACTCTCGGGGTGCCCTGGGGGTGGGGGGACACAGGGTGGCCCCTCTGTCCCCCCTGGGTGGTGTTCAGGGACTGGGGGCAGATGGGGAACCAGCCGAGGCTGCAGAACCATGGCCGGGGGGTTTGTGGGGCGGGAAGGGGCCGTGCGTCCCTCGGTGTTATCCCCTTTGCCCCATGACGAGCCGCTGTCCCTGTCCCCGTCCTCAGCCTCGGCACGTCTTGCCCTGCCCTTGTGGGGCTCTGCCCAGGGACCCCCACTGTGCCTGCGTCCCTCCGTCCCCCCCCTCCCGCCCCACTGGTGTCCCCTGGCAGCCCCCAGCGAGGTGGGGTGACGGGGCGGCGCAACGGGGACCGTTGGCCGTATCCAGCCCCATGGCCAGGCCCCTCCCTGGCTGCTGACGAGGAGAAACTCCCACTCTCTTGGCTGAGCTGGGGTTTGCCGCTTCCCCGGGCTCTGACCCCACTGTCAGCACCTCACCCGCCCGTGTTTGCTCAAGCCGCTGCCTCCCGCTGGCTCTCAGCCCCCTTAACCCCTTGGCAGCGGGAGGCCGGGAGCCCCCGGGCGGGCAGAGCCATGGGGGGAGCGGGGCTGGCTCAGGGCAGCGTGGTGGAGGGGTTGGGTGGTGGTTCACGCTGATGTGTCTCATCCTGACCTCCGCCTGTGCTGAGAGATGCTTTGGAGGCATGGGAGGGGGCCAGTGAAAGCCGTGCCCGTCGCGGGGCTGTGCCGCTGGCCATGCCCAGGGGGGCATGCGCGTGCTGCGGGTCCCCGGTACGGCTGGGTTGCTGCCTGCCTCTCCCTGTCCCCCCCCCCCGCCTCAGCCCCACGCCCCTCTCCCAGCCATGGCAGCCCTCCAGCCCCGGGCTCTGGGGCACAGCAGGGCTGGGTGCAGCCATGGGGCCATTTTTGGCTTGGCACAGCGGCGAGGCCAGCGGTTCCCTCGGGTGCTCCTCCAGCAGGCCGGACCCTGGCTCGCCTGCTCTCCAGGGGGCTGTGAGGCCACGCAGGGTCCCTGGGGCTGCTCCCGGCCCCGCTCCTGGTGGGAGGACTCTGGATGCCGGCGTGGCTGACTCAGCCTTTGGCCCTCGGAGAAGCTTTTGTCTCGGCAGCGCTGGGCTGCGGAGTCAGTTTGCGGCGGAGAGGGGGCCTGGCAGGGGCCGGGGCAGCTCCATCCCCGCAGCCCAGGGTCCGCCTGAGCCCGCTCTCTGCCCACGCAGTCCTGCGCATCCTCGGAGGATGACAGCGTGTCCTTCCGGAGCCGGGCAGCCTCCTGTGCCACAGACAGCACCTCTGAGGACGCCCTCTCCATCCGCTCCGAGATGATCCAGCGGAAAGGTACCCAGCTGGGGGCTTGCAAGGCGGGGAGACGCGAGCCGAGGGGGTGCGAGGTGGGCCGGGGCGCATGGCAGGAAAGCTGGGCTCTGCGTTGGTGTGGCCACGAGCCAGTGCGGGGATTTGGGGGCCCTTGGAGAGAAGAGAGCAACTCTGGCTGAGTCAGAGCRTTGGGGCTGGGCGAGGGGGACAGACGGACAGACAAGACGCTGTCTCCTCCCTGCTCAGACTGCGCGGCTGTTTGGCAGCTGCTGGTGCCTCTCCGGGCTGTGCCGAGCGCCTGAGCCCGGCTTGTCCTGGAGCATCTCTGGCAGTGGGGGGGTGCTGGGGACGCTGGGGATGCCCTGGCCAGGACCCCCCTCATGCTGGCTGGACCTGCTCATGCCTCTCGCAGGTTCCACCTTCCGACCGCACGACTCCTTTCCCAAATCCTCGGAGAGGGCTGGCAAGAAGAGGAAGGAGAGGAGGACGACGGTGCTGGGCATCCCCCAGCATGTCCAGAAGGAGCTGGGTAAGTGTCGGGGGCAAGGGGGGATTTTTATGGTCTGGTCTCGTTGCCCAGGCTCTGTTTGCCTTGGCTCGGTGCATCTGCCTTGGGATGACGCCGGGTTCGTCTCTCCCTGCTCCCAGGTCTCAGGAACAGCCGGGAAGCCAAGGGACACCCCGAGGCTGATGGGCGAGGGCAGGCAGGGCGCGGGGGCAGCCAGGTACCGCAGCCCTTGCTGAACGGCGGGCAGGTCTCCGGCGATGCCATCCGCATCCCCACCATCGACGGGAAGCTGCAGCCACTGGCTGTCCCCGGGGGCGCCCGTGTCTGCCTGGGAGCCTTGGAGGAGGCAGATGCGGCCCTGCAGAAGCAYATTGACCGGGTTTACTACGACGACACGTTGCTGGGGAGGAAGACGGCGGCCAAGCTGTCGCCCATGGTGAGGCCAAAGTCGCTGGCCGTGCCGGGCATGACCACCAACACCAGCCCCCCGGAGCTGCTGAGCCCCGTCATGTCCATCTCACCCCAGGGCACCTACATGTCCAAGATCATCCCCAATGCCATCCTGCCACCCATGGTGGACGTGGTGGCCCTGACGCGGAGCAGCGTGCGGACGCTGAGCCGCTGCAGCCTGGTGTCATCCAGCCCGGCCTCGGTGCGCTCCCTCGCCCGCTTCTCAGAGCACAGTGCCCGCAGCCGCGAGCCCTCCTCCTCCAGCGACAACTGGAGCCACTCGCAGTCCACGGAGACCATCGTCTCCAACAGCTCCACCATCTCCTCCCAGGGTGGCTCTGACCGCCGGCAGCCCGAGGCAGGGCCGTGCGGTGAGGCGGATGCCGCGGCTCGCTCCGACACCGACCAAGTCAGCGTCTACAGCTCCGCCAGCTTCGTCAGCTCCTGCTCCAAGCCCGCTGCTGGCCCCGCACCTGTGGCCCCCGGGTTCCTGGCCGTGGGGGGCAGCAGCGGCCGGGCGTCCCCCGCCTACAGCACAAGCAGCCAGGCGGAGGGCTCGGACACGGGCAGCCTGGCCAGCGAGCGCTCCTCTGCCCGCAGCGTCTCCCTCAGGAAGATGAAGAAGCCCCCGGCTCCCCCTCGCAGGACCTACTCGCTGCACCAGAAGGCCGAGGGGGAGCCCAAGGTGCTGGGGCTGCCCCCCAAGCCCGACTGGCGGTCCCAGCGGGAGAGCAGCGCACCCTGGTCCCCACGCCCCGAGCCCTTCAGCCCCACAGCCGAGGATGAGGTCTTCTCCCCGTCATCACTGAGCGAGACCAGCAGCCTCCGCTCCGACAGCCTGGCTGGCACCAGCTCACCCGAGGCCTCGCGGGGCAGCCCCGGGGTGACGGTGTTGCTGAGGGAGCCCCAGGCTCAGCCCAAGTGGAGCTGCCCAGATGGGTCTGACCGCACCATGTCCCCCTCCAGCGGCTACTCCAGCCAGAGCGGGACGCCCACACTGCCTGCCAAGGGACTGGGACCCCCATCCGTGTCCCCGGGCAGGGCTCAGCCCCAGAAGCCGGACCGGGTCTGCTCCCTGCAGTCGCCTGCGCTCTCCGTGTCCTCCTCCCTCACCTCCATCTCCTCCTCAGCCTCGGACCCGGCCCCCCCCGAGACGCTGCCCTGCCGCTCGGACCGGTTCATCATCCCACCGCACCCCAAGGTGCCTGCTCCCTTCTCCCCGCCACCCACCAARCCACAGCAGCCCATGGCCCCCGCCGGCCCCCTCGTCCCCTCGCCAGACCCACGGGCGCCCAGCACTGCCTGCCAGGAGCCCTCGGCCAAGCCCAGTGGCAAGTCTCCACCGCCATCGCCGCCGCCTGCCTACCACCCGCCTCCCCCGCCAGCAAAGAAGGCGGAGGGGAGCCCCCAGGCTGCCAGCGAGGCCCCTGCCGACACTGCCTGGCCCCCACCACCTCCGCCGGCTCCCGAGGAGCACGACCTGTCCATGGCGGACTTCCCCCCTCCGGATGAAGCCTATTTCACCAGCCTGCCCGATGCCGCACCGGCTTCGGCAGCCGGGCAGAAAGCGGCACCGAGCCTGGGGGCTGCGTCTTCCTCGTTCTCGGCCACCGTCTCCTCGCGCAGCCAGCAGCAAGGCCCGCCGGCCGAGGCATCGCAGCCGCCTTCCCCTGCTGAGCCCCCTCCCGAGGCCACTGTGCCCCCACCACCACCTCTCCCCCCACCCTCGGCTCTGGCTCTGCCGCCCCACATCAGCCTTAAGAAGGCGGCCAACGGCCCCCGGACGGACGCCAAGAAGGAGCTGGCATTGCGGAGCAAGAGTGGCCCCTTGCCCAAGGAGGACACCAGCCTGCCCATCGTCACGCCCTCGCTGCTGCAGATGGTGCGGCTGCGCTCCGTGAGCGTGGAGCCGCCCGCAGGGGCCAGTGCCGGTGCCGAGGAGCGGCCGGCACCCCAGAAGCCCATCCGCCGGTCCCTGTCCACGCGGCAGCCCSCTCCTGCCAAAGACGCGGTGCCTTCGAACCAGCTCCACCATGCCATGCACCTCAAGGCCGCCGCCTTGTCCTCCGGTGAGGCTGTGGAGAAGCCATCGGGCAGCAGAGCGGCTCTGCCTGGTCCCGAGGGGCCCCCCGGGGACGGCCAGCTCTCCCCCAGGCACAAGTCGCCAGCCTCCACCGCCAGCTTCATCTTTGCCAAGAGCTCCAGGAAGCTGGTGATCGAGACGGCCTCGTCCCCCGACGCGCAGGCTGACCTGAAGAGGAACTTAGTGGCCGAGCTGATGAATTTCTCGGGGCAGCGCTCGGCAGCCCCGGCTGCTGCCCAGCAGGGCCCTGGCAAGGTGCAAGCCCACCGAAAACCCGGCAAGATCCCCCCTCCGGTGGCCAAGAAGCCTTCGCTTGGCCCGGGGCCAGCTCCTTCGCCCCTGAGCCCAAAGGTGCCAGGGGCAGAGGCACTGGGCTCCCCTGTGCCGGACGGGAAGGCCAAGGCAGTACCGGCGGACGAGAGCAGGACTAAGAGTGAGCCGGCAGGGACGGCGGCCTCGGGGACGGAGGGCAGGAGCGTCGCGGAGCCTCCAGCTCAGAGCCTCCCTGCACAAGGTACGTGGGCCTGGTTCAGCCCTGCCATGGGATGCTGCTGCTGTAGGTGCTCAGGCTCCTGAGCTATACGCTCCTGAGCTATAGGTTCCCAGTGCAGCACGTGGGCCGTGTTGGGGCTGGGGTGGCACCGGGATGGCTGGGAGAGCCCGGCTGTGGGGCCAGACTTGGGGCAGGGCTGGGGGAAGCTGGGGCTCAGGGTGGCTGATGGGATCTTCCCTCCTGCCTTGCAGACGGACGGGGAGAGACGGCCTGAAGGACGAAGCTGCAGGACTGGTGCCCCCGCGGACAGGAATCCAAATCTCTCAGGGACCTGGGCAGGTCAACGGACGAGTGTGGAACTGGCATCTAACTTAATACAAGAAGCAAACAGCCTTAGCCTCCACGGCCTTGATGATATTTATGCAAAAATGGTGTTGGTTTCACTTTCCTAAGTACTACAGCTTTATTTTGCGTTTTTTTTTTTTTTTTTACTGGACTCGAGGCCCGTGCCCAGAGCCAGCACCTCCTCCCTGCCGGACTGCCACTTGGTTTGCGCGTGTGGAGCAGAGCAGCCACACGGGGAGGAGTGCGGAGGCTGAAGACGCTGGAGCCACTCTGCTCCCGGCCAGCCAGGCCCGCGAGGAATCGAAGCACTTTGGACGAGGGAACGGGACGGTTTCGGCCACAGCAGTGCCCGGGGGACATGGGCAGGAGCAGCAGGATGGGACGGAGGCGCTGGTTGGGAGGGACCAGGGCCTTGGCCCTTGATGGAAAGGCAAGAGGGGGCTCTTGGCCAGCACCAATCCCTGGCCGCAGGGTGGAGGGGGAGCCCGGCTGCCCCGCGAGCCGGTCTTCAGGCCCTGGGGTAGAGCCTCAATTTCTGTTTCTGTAAACTTGGGTCACATTTTGATTTCGATTGTAAAAAAAAAAAAAACAAAAAACAAAAAAACCAAAAAACCAAACCAAACCAAACCAAAAGCAACCAACCCTCTGCCGCCGAGTAGCTGCTCAGAGCTCTGTACCTGGCTGGTAAAAACAATGACCGAAGCTTGCTGCCTCCTGTGCTTCCTGGCTTATGGCCATGGCCTTGCCACACGTGGCAGCTGCCCTTCCCGGCGGTGTCGAGCTCTGGGGCAGGCACAGACCCCAAGTGGGCTAGCTCCCACCACGGCTGCCCACACAGGGTGGGCAGAGGGCTCGGGCAGCACTAAACCACAGGAGCAGGGCTGGCTGCCAGCTCGGCCACCTCTCCCCGGACAGACAGGTACACCTGGGTGCAGTCAGCTTGACATTTTATTTGGGTTTATGACAGACAGATGGTTCCCAAGTCAGTGTTTAAGGCCCACACCCCCCACGGCCTCCCACGGGCTCAGGACAGACCCACCGGTGCTGCCTGGGCTCCTGGCCGAAGAGCAGCACCAGCAGCGGCCGCAGCCCTGGGCAGGCTGAGCACGGAGCAGGGGGTGCCTGGGCAGAGCAGGGGACGGGGCCCGCCTGGCTGCCAGGCAGCTGCCCCCAGCTCTGTTAGCAGCAACACAGGTTTGAGCGAGCAGCCTTCCCTTTCTGCCCTCACTGCAGCACCCACACATGCTGTCCCAATCAGGACCAGCAGGCAGGACGTCCAGTCCGTGGCACAACTGGGAGCGAGCCGATGGCCCCAGCGTAGAGCCTGAGGCACAGGCACAAGTCACAGGTTCCTTAGGTGTGGTGCCACTGCCAGTCCCCAGAGCTGGCCCACGGCTGAGGCACGGACACTGGCTGAGCAGACCCAGGGCGAGGGGGATGTCGGAGGCAGCTCTCCAGGTGGGAGGCTGCAAATTCAGTCCCAGAGTCCCCAGATCCCGCAGGGCTGAGCCCCCAGCTCGGGGCACTGGGGAGGAGATGGCAGAGACCGGGGAGGAGAGCCTGGCTGAGGTGGCGGAGGGGGCCAGGCAGGAGGCGCGAGCCACGGCTCTGGCGCTTGTTAGCTGATGCTCCCTCCCTTCAGGCTTTTACAGGAGACTCTCCCCAGCTTGGTCAGGAAGTTTCTCTGCTTCCACTGGGCGACACAGTCCTCGGAGACACGGAAGTCGGCCTGGGGAGCAGAGCAGGGGAGGCAGGGTCAGGCCTGGGCTGCCAGCRGGGCAGCAGCGCCTTGCTTGGCCGGTGGGGAGGTTTGTCTCCTCCACGGCTTTGCTGACAGTAGCAAACAAGAGCAGTGAGCAGCAGCTAATTTGGGGTCACCCAGAGGTGGGGACAGTGGCATTTATGTGGCCCCAAGCACTGCCCCACTCGATGCCTGGAGCCCCAGCTACTCGGAGCTGCGGCCCAGGCCCCCCAACGCAGCCCCTCACCTGCAGCTTCTCAAAGACCTTCTTCTTCGGCTTGAGCTCGTCGTCGGGCTCCCCGCCCTCGTAGCCCTCCACGTAGACGCGCTCCCCGGCACAGCACCCGGCCGGCGGGTCCAGGGGCTCCACCTGCCGCGGCTCCCCCACACTACGGAGGGGCATGGAGGAAGCAGAGTCACCCCGAGGAGGTACCCACCTGCCCCTCAGCACCGCTGGGCTCTGGGGCAGGAGAAGGGGGTCTGGACTGCACCCCTGGAAGGGTACGGCCCCGATGCCGCCCTCCCTCACCTGGAGGCACACAGCACCATGCCCTGCGACTCCACACCCCTCATCTTCTGCGGCTTGAGGTTGCAAAGCAGCACCACCAGCCTGTCCTGCAGCTGCTCCTTGGGGACAAACTGCACCAGGCCACTGACCACGGTGCGGGGCTCAGGCTCGCCCACATCGATCTTCTCCACGTACAGGCTATCGGCGTCCGGGTGCTGCCAAGCAGAAGCAAGGTGAGGAGCAGGGGAGGAGACTGGGGTGGCAGAGAAGAAAGGGGCAGACCCCCCACACACCCCGAGTGCCCATGTCACCGTGTGGGAAGGTTATTCCCCTCTCTCCGTTGTCGGTACCTTTTCCACACTGATCACTTTGCCAACGCGGATGTCCAGCCGGGATGGGACCACGTTCTCCGGCTCCGAGTTCTTGGTGCCCTTCTCTGCAGGCTCTGCAGTGCAAAGGGAACAGTCGCACCACTCAGCATAAACCCAGGGAGCTGGCCAAGCCCTGKGGAGCACACAGTGACCCCCAGACGCTGGCCCTGGGGCCTGCTGAATTCCCTGCTTGTCTCTGTACCAGAGCACAGTCCCTCCTCCGCTTTGCTGGCCTCTCAAGCACCAGAGAAGCATGCTGGCATCTGTCCTCTCTGGGGCAGGCAAACACCCCTGGCGTTGGCCTTTCCTCACCCTTCCTAATGCTCGCTGGGCTGCTCCTGAGACTGAAGTTTCAGAACGTCTCTCTAACCTCAGCCCCTGGAGGGATGCTCTCCCACCCAGCCCTGCGTGGCCAGGGCCCCACTTCACCGAGCTCCCAGCACCTCCTTACTGGCTTTGGACGGGTTGGGATACGCTGCGTTGGTCAGCTTCTTCAGTTCCGGGCTGTTGAATTTCTCTCTGATGGGGTCAAGCAGTTTGTTCAGGGCCACTTCCACCGAGTTCTTCAAGTCTCCGGGATGCACGACCTGTATCGCGACAAACAGACGGGTTCCTGCATGGTTTCCTYCAGGGCACGGGGAGCAGCAGAATTCGAGTCACTGATCTGAGTCCAGAGAGGTAGGAACTGGAGACCACGCAGGGCGGGGAGATGAACCCCAGCACTTGGACTGATTCCCCCTCGGACCTCTTCTGGACACTTTTGCTTGCAGCCTCAGCTGGGAACAGCTGAAAACAGTTAAACTGCTGCCCTGTTCCAGGATGTGGCTGACATGGTCCTGTCCTGCACCAGGACAGCTGGTGCCCCCACATCCTTCACCTTCAGGCTCTTCTGGCTGGGAGCACCCTGCCACCCTACAGCCATTGKGCCACGCTCTGCTCCACACTTTCCCCCGGTGTGGATTTCCATCTCCCACCGCTGCTCAGAGCCCGTCCCACAGCGCTCGCAGGAGCCTCGGGGATAGGGAGAGGGTTCAGTCCCTCCTAACACTCACCTGCTCAGCAAAGTCCTTCTCCAGGGTCTCATAGGCTGTGTAGGTTTTGTTTCCTCCCCATTTTTCTTCTCGCAGAACCACAAACTCTGCAACACACAGATTTTAAGGCTCAAGATTAACCCAAGCAGAGACTCGCTCCCTACTCAGCCAGATAAACCACCCATCCCACTTAGCCCAAGAGCCGAGGGGGACCACAGCAGGAGCTGGGGAGGGGGCACTCAGGGGCAGCCTGCTTCAGGGGGGACACGCTCCCGTCCCCTCCTCTTACCCACAGGAAAGACCAGCCCCAGTGCCCGAGCATGGGGAGCCCCCCACCTGACTTGAGGGGAAAGAGGACGTGCTTGATGAAGGAGAGGACGCCGTTGTTCTCCACGTTCCCCGGCTCGCAGAAAGCCTTCTTCAACTTCTTCTTCACATCCTCCTTGCGGTCCAGAAGGTCAATCTTTGAGTCCTGGAGTAAGAGATTTCCGCAGCCCTTTACTCAAGCTCTTGTCCAAAAGAGACAACTCATGCTGGAGTTGCTGCAACTTCTTCTTAGACCCCAGTGTGAGCAGAGAGAGAAGTCACCTTCTCTTGGGGTGCAGCCTCTCCGCCCCCAGCCATTAACCTGTCCCCCCGCAGAACCCCTGACCACAGCCACCATTCAGGGACCAACCTCTTCTGACGAGCTCATTTTGCTGCCTGTCAGACCGGGAACCATCGGGTTCATCAAATGGACGCGCTTGGCATAGCCCAGGGAAGGAAGGTACTGGGAAAAAGCAAGGAGGCAAGTCATGGACAATCCTCTTCTGAAGATCACCTTTAACTCACAATCCCTGTTTGCTCCTGGCTCCAGATAAATTGGGGACCCAGAATAACAAGACCCAGAAAGCTATCGTGAGTTCACAAGGTGCTGACAGCCACAGCCAGGGATGCGTGGCAGCACACCAGAGCCCTGCAGCCCACGAGAGCAACAGCAGGAGCTGCAAAGGGCGCTGTGGTGCCAACCGAAATCACAGACCCGCTTCTCCCAATGGATTAGCGAGTGTTCAAGCCCTGAGCCAGGCGTCAGCATCGCAGGAGGCTCAGAAACACCCCAATTCCTCACCTTCTCTGCAAAGGTGAATATCTTCCTCTGATCGACTCCTCCAAACTGTGCGTCGACCTTGAGGTACTCCTCATCCAGGGCCTGCGGAGAGACATACACAGCCTTGAGACGGGGCCCAAGACTCCACACTCCAGCTGTGCTCAGCCTTTGGAGGTCCTGCCTGTCCCCCAGGATCTGCCCAGCCTCTGCCAGGGCACTCCCGCCCTGGGAAGGACGGGAGCTCTGCCGACTGCCTGCTGTCCTGCAGCTGGCCGGAGTCGCTGTAAAAGCAGCTCTATGCTTGGGTTATGCTTTGTGCTGCTGCCAGGTGTAATATTGGGGTGGAGTATCACGACCTTGGCATTCAGCCTCACGCGTCCCTGCAGTCCTGGCTTCGCCCAGCACCTCCCCGGCCAAGAGGCTCTGCCGACCTGCCTCACCACGCACCTGCAGGCCCGGGTAGAGCAAACCGCTCAGCAAGGGGTGCTCCACCTGCTTCACCACCTCCGCTCCCGCCTTCTTCGCGTCGTGCTGCGTCACCACGGATGAGAGGCGGTACACGTCCAGCGTGTACTCCCTGTGGGAAGGAACAGCACTGTTAGCACCGGGGAGGGGGACATCTTTTAGAGCCGCTTCATGCAAACGCTAGTTCTGACCACATCAAGAGGAGCCAAGGCCTGGAGGCACCTTCACTTTGTTCCCTGAATGACAGTGCCTGGGAGCAGGCTCAGGAACAGGGGAAGCTCAGGAACAGCAGAGCCCCAGGTTCGGCTCTTCCTTCCCGAGAAGACCAGATGCCCCAGGACTCACTTGCTGAGCTGGTAGTCAGTGCCCCGGACAAACTTCAGCTTTTCCAGAGGCACCCCAATGCTCTCCAGCATGGCTTTGATCACGTTCTCGTAGTAGCGGGTGCGCAACTCCAGCAGCTCCCAGGGGGCCTTCATGTTGTCTAGGTAAGCATGGAGGTCAGCAAAGAGTATCGTCACCTAGCACGGAGGGGGACAGAGTCAGTGCCGCACTGCTCAGGGGAACTGCACGTTCCCACCCACCAGTGTGGTGGCAAAGTCCCACAGGGTCCGAGCTCCCAGCCTGGCCACCTACCTCACACCCTGCCTTCAGGAAGTCTGCGATCTTGGACATGGGCACGAAGTAGGCCACGTGCGGCTTGCCCGTGGTGGCGGTCCCCCAGTAGATCTTCAACTCTCGCTCCTTCAGGATGGCCATGAGCTTATCCTCACCCAGCACCTCCTGTGGAGGGTCAAGACACACACCTGGCACGGCTGAGCCTGCCCGGGGACACGCTGGGGTGGCTGGGGGAGGACGTGAGCAGGACAACGTTCCACTGAACAGCCGAGCCCCAAGCCGTGCCCAGGCTCCGGCCCACCCTGCATGCAACATGTCCCCGGGGCTCCCGCCAGATCCAAAGGCTGATCCGGGCCCCCTCCGCTACACCCAGGGCCTGCCCCAGCCCTGATCCGCCCCCCTCGGCCTGCCCCGGCCCCGATCCCCCCGCCCAGTACCTGCAGGTTCCGGGTGATGAGGTGATACTTCTCCTGCGGGCCGGGCGCGGGCTCCATGGCGGTGGCTGCAGGGAACGAGACAGCGTTACCGGAGGCACCAGCCCCCCGGGAGCCCCCCGAGGCCCTGCCCGGTCCCGAGGCCGCCCCGGTTCCCCCGGCCCAGCCCCACCAACCTTCCCCGGGTTGCATCAGCTCCGCTCGGCGCTCGCCTGCCGCGCTTGAACGTCACTTCCGCCGCCCGAGCGCCGAGCTGCCGATGAGGAGGGGGCGGGGCCGGGCTCCGCCAATGAGACGGTGCCTCGCGCGGGCGGGGGGGTGGGGCCGGGCCGCCCGCGCCGTTAAGATGGCGGCGGGTGAGCGCAGCGCGGCCCGTTCTGCCGCCAGGCCCGGTCCAGGCCCCGGCGGTTCATTTGTCTTATTGTAGCTTTTTGTTTATTTATTTGGGTTTTTTTACTCCTCTTTCGGGGTCGGGGCTCGGGGGGACACCCGGCGGCGGGCCGGGCCGGGCCTGGCCGGGAGGAGGAGCCGGGGGCGGGCCGGGCTCCTCCCTCGGGGCGGCCTCGGCCCCGCGCAGCGCTGCTGGGGCGCGGGGTGGGCGGCCCGGGGGATGGGGAGCTAAAAGGGGGCGGCTGCGGTAGGGGTAGGCCCGTAGCGGGTACGAGTAGAGCCGTGGCTGGGGGAGGGCGAGGTCAGGGAGCTGCGGAGGTGAAGCGCTGGTATTTGCCTTTGTGCTCCCGGGTGAGATGAGAGCAGGATCCCCACGTCTCGAGATTCTGCTTTTTCACAGAAGATATCTTATGTGGTGGGCAAATCATGGGGCTGAGGGCACTGTTACCCTGTGGCCCGTGATTGTTTTCTCTAGCAGGTTGCCCCCTTGCTCCCCGTTCTCTCTTCAGGGAGCAGATCCCAGAGCAGCGCAGCGTTGCAGGCTTGTGAGATCTGTGTCTGGCTGCAGGGAGTGGAGCGGGCAAGGAGGCCAGTCCATGAGCCTTGGCAGAGCTGTGTTTCTCAGTACCTTTGTCTTTTCATCTCACTATTTACTGAAGCTGTGCTAGAAACCCACATAAAGCGTGTGTAACTTTCCAAAGAGCCTTCCTTTGGCAGCCCGTAGGAGAATGGCCCATCCATGGCTCGTGCTTTTGCGGTTGGGAGTGAGCTGGCTCCAGCGTGGTCTGACCATACAAGCACCGGTGCTGGAATGAGGGACAGGGTGAGAGGGTGGCAGCAGGCAGCCTTGTCTTATATCCATTTAAGAGCCATTTAAACTATTTTGGAGCATTACCCTGGTGTAAATCCTTGAACGGCCCCTGAATTCAACACACTTCTGTGGGGAATGGCAGGGGATTCTGTCTGGGCTCATGCATAATCGGTCGCATAGTTACCCGAGTTCTGCTTCTAGAATCAGTTGACGTAGGGCTGAAAGTACAGACCCTGCGTAGGTTGCAGTTAGGTGAATTGGGAAGGTCACGGCAGTAAAGAAACCATTTCCTTGTCTGCAAGCTGAGCATGTAAACATCTCCAAATGTACTTTTTGGAAGCCAGTTCCAGAAAAAAGGCTTAAAATGTTTGGTTCTCTTTCAAGTCCTTATTGGTTAGGAGCTAGATTATCAGACTGCTACACTCTGTAGGAGTAAATCCACATTTAATTTGTTTTTATTTGCCTTTTGTTTCTCTTTGAAGCACTTGAGCAGTTGTAGCTAAATTGCAGAACTCCAGGCAAGTACTGTCTAGTGAGGACTGCCCATGACTCTGTATGTTCTGGTATAGGTTTTGTATGTACATAGGTGATTCCCAAGGTATTTTCTTTCTTCAGTGTTGTTACAGCATTATTCTGAAAGTGCTGATTTTTATTATTTGGCCAGAATGACAAGAGAAAGCAGCAGAACTGCCTGGGTTTTATTCCCGGAGTAGGTAACTCCCTGTTTTTGAAAGCAGTAAGTAGTCAAACCAATGGAAAGACAAAGGGTATTTCTTTAAATCTGTTGTCAAAGAGGACAGGAAATACCTTTCCTTAGTCCAGATTCTCCTGCTGGGTCAGAGTCAAATGCAGGGCTTTCAAGTCAAAAGATTCATGTTAGTGTGAGTCTTCACTAAAAGGAAAACAAGTTTTGTTTGTGAATACTTTTAAACTATTGAATTTTACAGGAAGGTTCTTTATCTTCTGATCTTTCATTATAATACGCATTTTGTATGAGTGTGTTAGTGACTAATATGCTGCTGAATGTCCTTTTAGCTCCCTGACAGTTACTCTTCCGTTGCTCAGTTTTTCCTAACCTGAAAAAGACTTGTTATCTGTTTAGTATCTTTGAAGGACAGAGGTGGGGGTTGGGACACTGGGAGGGTCTGTGAGGCTTTATTTAATACCTAAAGTGTGCTCTGTACTTCAAATGTAAGGTCGTAAAGAATGTGATTTGTGAATACCGGTATCTGGTGTTAGAATGACTGATTTACAGCAGCTTTGGAGGAGAAGGTACAGACTGCGTTGATGACTGGGGCTTGTATTAGTCCTGCTTGATAAAGCCAAACAACCTTGTGTGTGAGAACACTCACGGAATGAGGGACTGGTTGTTATATGTTGTTAAGACCTAAAATGGTCAGGAGTAGAGGTAATGGGGACCAGGGAGTTAAAATTGTTGTGCCTCAGCTAGTGTTTTTGCCTTCCCTGTTATATTACTGCATCTTTGGAAAACAGCTGAGTTTCTTTTATTTAAGATGTTGTCTTTTGCTAGCAGGTTGGAGCTGACTCCTGCTGATTTCTTTTCTGAAAGGGCTGATCAAAGGGCACCAGCATCAGATGAACTTCAGAACAGGCTTTTAGAGCTGTAAGCAGAAGGCACAGGGTCACTTAGATACAGGAACTGACAGCAGCATGGATGACCATTCCCCTCGCGCCTTTGGGCTTTGCCTTTTTCATGAATTTAAACCTACTGTTCATAATACAGTTCCCAGGGCCAAAAGGCTGTTGGATTCTGTGGAGCAGGTTCAGTCCCTACAGTCAGCTAAGAAAGCTTGTGTGTTGAGTCATCACTGTAGCACTCCAGATCCATCAGAGAAACTGCTGCTCTGTTCTCCAGATTCTGCCTGCTTTCAAGGATCCTCTCATTTTCTGGATGATACTGGCCATGACGACCTTGTTGCCAGTTCTTCTGCGTCAAAATACGATGATGTAGCCATTTCTGTAGATACAACCAGATGTTTTGATGATAGTGAGCCAGATGACTCCTTGTTGGAACTGTCAGACAGTGAAGAAGGGAATTCTCCTTTCAATTACACTGAGGAAGAGATCCAGGAAATCTTGGCAGATGATTGCGTGGAATCTGAGTGGTACCTAACTAGAAAAAGCACTCTGAGCCAAAATGTAAATGGAGAGAGTGAAAAGGACGAGAGCAGCAGCTGCACTGGGGCATCTGTCATCAGCGAAGATGCAAACGTAGCCTCAGAGATTGCAGAGAAACCAAATGTACCTCTGTCCAGAGAGTGTTCTTCAGTCAGTTCTGAATGTTATCCTAGCTGTTCAAATGAAAGTGCTAGTTTGGATGAGAACCATCTGCAGTCAGCCCAAGTAACTCGCATGTTGTTTGACCTTGACATTCAGGAGCTTCTGAGTCTTAGCCCAATTGATGCTGACTATGTAGATCAGCCTCTGGAGGACAGTTGTTTGGAAGAAGCCGAAAGACAAGCTTCAGAAGCAATCATAAATGATTGCCTAGAGTATGATAAAACTGCTAGTAGCTGTGTTCTCGAAGAATCCTCGGAGGGGCTGATGTCTAATGGCTGGCAAAGCCTGGGTGTGGATTGCCTGGGAAAGACTCGCTTTGCAAGCAGAGATGTCTCTAACTTCTGTGGTGATCATGTGGAAAGATCCATGCCCTCTTCTGACCTTGCCTGTGGCCAGAGTACAGCTGATGAGCGTTCAGCACCTGTGTTGCTGAGGTGTCCTATGCCATCTTCTGGGTCCGGAAACCAAGAACTTTCCAAAGCCACAAAGAGCTCTTTTTCAAGGAAATTAGACTCTCCAGAGGATGATGGGGGGCAGGAATCTTCAGAAGTTGAGCAGCCATCAAACAGCATTAAAGTAAACACACATCTTAATTCTTGTAACTAAAATGTTTTTAATTCCATTCCTTTTGATTTGTACTTGCAGTAATGTCCCTATGCACACAAGTGTGCATTTTTACACAGTAAGGGAAGGTTTTTCAAGCGGAGGAAAGTGTGATTTTTATATAACTGCGTAAGCAAGACTTATATGGAATGATTTTCTATTAGGTGTTAATCCCCTTTTTCCTTTCTAGTTAACTGATACAGCTGTAGGCCAGATTGGGCAGGAAGAGACAACCAGTGGGAAGAAGCCTGGCAAAGTTATTCCTGTGCTGCAGGAGGAGGAAAGGTAATTTCTTAGGAGCCTCTAAATGCCTTTGCACTCTGAAAAATGTCCCAGCAGTTTCCCAAACCAGTTTGATTGGTTGTGTGTTGCTGGTTTTCTCTTTATTTTTTTCTCAAGGTGCACTGAAATAGTGGGACGAGTACTTAATATTTTACCCTGTAAGATGCTGTAAGAGGGGGAAGAATATAGGGCTGGTCCAAATGGGAAAGAAGGTTGCTAAGGCAGTGGTCTGCAGGGCAGAAGAGGAGATGTTTGTGCTGGCTTGACTTGGTGGACGCTCTCCTTCCGGAGTGGTTTCCGGCAGATGGCAGCAGCAGAGCAGCACCAGGTGCTGCGCAGGGATGGTTGTCTTCTGCTCTCCGGTGCTGCTGGGCCTGGAGTTGTCAGTTCAGTGGTTCTTCCCTGTGGCCACTGCAGACCTGCTGCACTCAGATGTTCTGTGTGTTGCTGTTCCCAGTGTGGCCTTGAGTAATGTGAAAAATCTGCTGCTTTTGAGGGCTCACTGCAGGTTTCTGGCTTGTTAATCAGGACAGTGACTTGCTGGTTCACTCAGCTGATGCTCTGTCCTCCTTTGCTCTCAGTATGTTATCTTTGCAGCTTTATTCGAACAAATACTTTTATTTTTGCAATCATAGAATAGAAGTTCATGTCTGTACTAGTTCTATAGGATACTTTGTCGTCTTCTGTAACCTAATTTGACAAATTGTCAAAAAAAATTAACGCTGCCTTTTATTTTAAAGGCTGAATCAAAGGACACGCATTTCGGAAGTGGAGCTTGAGCAAAAGAAACATTTATATCCAGAGTGTGCACGTCCATATGAAGAAAATGGTAGCTCCTACACCAGGTAACCCCCAGATGGGATGGGGTAAGGCTGAACTGGTGGGGAGGGCAGAGTGGAGGATAGATATCCTAGCAGGAGGCCTGGCTTGCTGAACTTGTATTCTTTGATGTTTTGAATGTACTTGTTTTTCAGAGGGAAATAGCAAGTGTAGTAGGCACTTTTTAGCACTACCATGCACAGAGTTTCCACACAGCAATCAGTCTTGTTCCAGGACTGGTTCAGATGAGTTTCATAGTTTGGGATACCTGGGAAACATAATACAGGGGGCTTGCTGCGGTAAATCAGGGGTGCTCCCAAAACAGGCCCGTGTTACCTGGGAAGAGCAGAGCTGAGCTCTGGCTCGTGTTGGGAGGTAACTTGTTCTTGTCAGTCCACAACTATGAACCCAGACTCAGGGAATGTTTAGTGTAAGTGCTGAGATTTGGATTTACTATTGACACCTTCTACACATTGCCTCTCTCAACGGTGTCATCCAAGAGCTATCAACTGTGGAGATTAAAAGGAAGGTGTCTGTAAAGAGCAGGTGTGGATATCAGCTGAAGAGCAGTATCTGACTGGGTGATGGGTAGAACTGGGATGTTCTGAAGGGCAAAGAGTGTTCTGGTAGCTTCCAGAGATGGCCTCTCACTGTGGTGATTCTGAGTGTTCATGGGTGCAATAGCTGTCATTTCTTGAGAGTTATAAGAAACTGACAGTTTTGTGGCTCATTGCATGGAGCCTGCACTTATCTGGGCAGCATGAACAGCTGCATAGCCACAGGGCTGCTTTCCAGTGTATGAATACAGCATAAGTAATGCAGAGGGGACTATGCAAGGAAAGCTAAAATGGCCTGTTTTCTCTTCCTTTCAAATTAAAAATGCAAGACGTATGTTCTGAGTCACAGAAAATCAGGCAGGAGCTCCAAATGGACGAGGCTGGTGAGTGAAATAGAGATCTGTTTTGCTGGGGAAGAACATTGTGATGCACACAATTTGATTTTCTTATTAGTGCAAACCCCTCTTATTCCAAATAGCTGTAGGCTTGGAATTCAGCCTGACAGACAGCATGGGCTTTCCCAGTTGTCACAAAAAAACCTTCTCAGTGGGCTGACTTTGACCCTGTATGGTACTTCTGTGCACCTGGATCTGCAGCAATGTCTTGTATATCATTTGTGTAGGAGATGCAGAATGATCTCAAGAAATTCCTAAAGGAAAATTAGCAGGTTTCAGAGCCAGCAAGGGAATTCCCTTTGGGAAGCAGGAACTAATATATTGCTGCTACAAATCTTTAGCTCTGTTTTGTATTGCAAATCTCCTGGCATTTGTCTTATGGTAGTGTTTGACTTTACTATCCCCTCTTCTACATGATCTGTCTGCTCTTCCTTGTATCCCGTCTCTTGCTCCTTGCTCGTATGTTGTCTGGGTGAATTACAGGCTGGCTGCAGCAGAGGCTTTATTTTTTCACTTATCTGCATGGTACCTTGCAATTGCAGGTTCTCTATAAATACAATTTTCTTGTATCTGTGTTGGGTGAGTGTGTTGCACTGGCTACCGCATGTGCAATCTTTGAACACCAACTAGTTGGAAGAAATCCTTTTGTATTCAGAGTAAACTTTTCACATCTAGCCATCTCAAGTGAGTTGGGAGATAACCCATGGTTCTGGTTGTTCTTCTTCTCATTCTAGTTTCTAGAGGATATTCAATCTGAATAGATAAATTTATTTGCAGCTTCCTATAGGAATCTAAATGCTGCTGAGGCTGCGTTGTAGCAGATGTAAAAATGAGATGCGATTTGAACATCTGCTTGGAAATGGGTGGCTGAAACTGATAATTGACCACAAAAGATTTCTGCCAGCTGACCATTTGTTAGCATTCACACTTCATTATTGCCCTTTATCCAACAGTAAATAGAATCATATCCTTCTTGATGAGATCCTCCTCGGCAATTCTGGTTAGTTCTGTCTCTGCCTACAGAAGTAATGAGGCTCCTACTTTTATAACTGTGACTCTTGGCACTGAATGTTAGCACTCTGCTGCCTAGTCTTATCCTCGGCAATGTATGTAGCTGGATAGGCCTATTTTTAAATGGGCACGGGAAGGACAAACTTAACAGAAAAAGCATTTCTCTCTCTAAACATAGCTTTCTCTTGGTTTCCACCCAAACATCTGTACTTCAGGAGATCTGCTTTCACAGGTCATTAACATTGCAATTGTGCATATGGGATAGTGCTTGCACCACCTGCTGCTCAGACAAGTATTCTCATGTTATTTGGAGCGGCATCACTCTCGGCAGAGTCATGCACCCCCGGGTACCTGGGAAGCTGAGCTTGCTCCTGTCTGACCTCCAGCCACTGCTTTCTCTGCTTCTGCTAGCAGGACTCCACCAGGAGTTCTCCTTGAGGGTTGGTTTGTTTGGTGGAGGTTTATGATGCTTAGCAATTTTATCAGACTTCTTACAACCTGGGAGAAACCTGATAAATTATTTTCTTGGGTCCCTCTTGAATCAGAGGGAGAGGAGGAGGCAATACCTTATAAAGAGTCACAGACCATCTGGTCTTACTGTAATAACAAAGATCAGTATCTTTAAAAAACTGACACACCAGGTTTAAGGTGATGGAAAGGGAGAATAGTATAAGGGAACATATGGAGAAACAAATCTGTGCAATAAAAATGAACACTGTGCTAGCAGACTCTGCCTTGAAAGAGTCTGGTCTGTTGATTGGTACTAAGCTGGCTGAGGAAAAAACTTGAAACAGTTCTTACCTGCCCAAACTCATTTTGCTTGAATGGAAAGCATGCAGGGAAGGTACAGGACTTGGGCTGTACTGACCTAAAGGAGGAATTACACTTACGGCTGAGCCTAGGAGGGAGATTTCACTTCAAAGCAAATGAAATCCACCTACAAACCCTGAATTTCAAGAGGGATGTGAGATGGGGTTTGGAGTAGGGGATGGGGTAGGAACTGATAAGCAGATTGCGAGGAGGCTTATGGTGAGGGGAGTGGTGGTAGGAGTCGGCTGTTCTTAGGGTGTGATACTCCCTAGCCTACACGGCTGGTCCAGGGGCTTCTCTAGTGGCAAACCACATGGCTCCGGTTTGCAGGTACTTTTGCTGAGATAATCAGAGCTCCTGGTTTCTAAATGAGAGCGGAACTTGCCTGAAAATCTCATCCTAAATCTGTAGTTTGGTCTCAACTGTTGTGGAAGGATGGGGGATGGACTGTGCCTGAGGAGAAAGAAATCAAAATGTTTTAAGTTCTGTTCCATGGCAGTTCACTTTATCTAGGGTATCATTGTCCCCTTTCCTCATGTGTAATGGCCATAAGGATTCCTACTCTGAGTCTTGGGTTAGATAGTTATGTGAGGCACTGTGGTAATAGCTCTCTCCAAATACTTGATGGGGTTAGTCTGCTCCTGTGACTTCGCCTCTTGTAGAGGAGCTCAAACCTCTTACTGGTATGAAGTACTCATGAGTCATGGTGGTAGTTTGCACAACTTCTTGTCTTCCCTCAGGTATAGGGGTGAAGGGTGCACCCCTGACAGTAGGAAATGACCCCCCTGTTTGTGTGACCCATTTCGACTGTGACTCAGAGTGGCAAGGAAGGGAGACTTCTATACAGGAAAGCTGAGAATTTGTGAAAAGTTGTGATTTCTTCTAGTCACACGCACACCTTGCATCAGCTTATTGCAGACAACATGAATTGTTGTGTGACAGAGTTTGCCTTTTGTTAGCTGTTGGAGTGCCTCCCTTCTTCCTAAACAATGCAGCCTGAAAACGTGGATTTTTTTCAAGAACACTTCTGAAATCTTTTCTAGAAGTATCTTTTTTTGACAAGAAGTTATTTCTTTGGCTAAATAAAAACTGATACTGCAGTTTATGAAGGAGACCTGGATTCGCTCAAGAGACGCTGTGTTCCCTGGAAAGGAAGTGGTGTTACGCAGAACTGTGATTCACATTAATCACATGACTGCAGTGGCAGGATGGAAAAACCTTTGAGTTTCGACTGGGCAAGGACACACACTGTTCTGTACTGAGAGCACCTTGAAACTGGACTTCAGCAAGGGCAGTATTCCAAGGAAGTTGCCTTTCACTGAGCTGTAGTACCTGTTCTGAGTGAGCAGAAGGGCAAACGCTACAGCAAGGCTGGAGTTACTGATTGTTTCATATTTTGTGACACGAATTCAAGGATTCTTGCATTCTGCTGAACCATCTCTTGCCAAGGATTTGCTATGCAAGGCCTTCAGATCTGCTCTTTGGAATAGAGGGGCTTATTCTGTGTACACAGATAGCACTGGCTGTAAGATCAGTAGTACTGGAGCGCTTGCTTGAGTAATGAGTAAAAGTTTGGTGCTCTGTGACCCATGTAACCCTGACCTAGAAAGACCTCTTGGGAGCAGCCTGTATGATCCAGTCACAACACAGCTTTTCTGAACTGTTATGATAAATATATGTTGAGTGTAGCACAGGTATCTCTCCCCAGCTGTTGGCATGAACAGGTTGCTTTGCTGGCTTGAGACCTATCTGGTCACTGGCTGCTCTTGCTGAGCAACTGCTGTAGAAATGAAACTCTCTGTGTTGTGGATGTGAGGACCCTGTGCCAGCCAGATGCTCCTTCTCCAAACCAACTGTTTTGATAGTGTTTTTGCAGGAGTGACCCTTGTGGTTATTTGTTCTTCAGATGGGTCTGCAGTTTATAAATGCTATTTCCTGAGTTATGCTGATGCCTGTGCATCATAACAAAAAAATAAGATAGCAGAGTTGGCTTTTTTCAAAATGCAGAATGGGCAAAGCAGCTTCTAATGATGTGGAAAAGCTTTGTAACACTCTGAGGCCTGGAGATAATCAAGCTTATTGAAATGTAATTTGTTTTTTAATCTTGCTCCTATAAGACTGCTTAAAGTTTGTGGGGTTTTGTCTTGTTATTTCAGAACGTGCTTAGATGTAGCAAATGAGAGTATTTAATGTGTGTACAGCACTTCGTGAGGAAAATTTACCTCTTGTTTAAACTGCGGTGTAGTGGAGCCCTCAGCCTTCTCTCCTGAGCCAGGGAGAAAGAGCTTTGCAAAGAAGGTAACGAAGCACAAGGCAGTGTTCCTGAAGGGACAATTTTTAAACTTTCATATTTGCTACTTGCCAAGGCGTCACCTTATAATGTGGTTTCCCTTTTAAAACCTCATAACAAGAAAATTAGGTACCAGCTGCAAGCCCCAAGGGCTGGGGAAGGCATTTTCAGAGAAGATGCTGTTCGAGCCTCTCATACGTACGCTTCTCTTGTGTTTCTTTTAACTATTTTACTTACTTTTGCAGAAATTACCCAAGGTCCACCAAGAAACCCACCCAAAAGTACAGCCTTACACAGTGGGTGAGCAAGAACTTGGCCAAACACCACCATTTCCAGAGCATTCCTGACCACTTCCAGCCCTGTCACAGCCTTTTCTAATGTCTGATTTTGCTGCTGAGGGACTGTGCTGGTTCTTATTCTGCATTTAGAGTTGTTCTTAGTTATTCTGGTTTTGAGTGGTCTGTATTTTCATAAGTTGTTTTATGACCTGTTTTTAATAAGGCCAATGGAAGTTTCTGTGTTTTACAAACATTTGGAACTGGTTCTGAAGTGCAATTTTGAATGTAATCTGTTTTGTATAGGTAACTTTTATGTTTTGCATCAGTGTTATCCTTTGAACTGAAAACAACCTCCTCACAGAGTAGGTAACAAATGTAGTTGGTGTTCAAGAGGCAAGATTGCATGTTGGATGTGAGGATGTAATATTTCAATGATGGCAACTGGAAAATGTGCTTTGAAGTGGAAAAACTTTTCTTTAAAGCTTGGACTAAACCTTGACATTAAATCTCCTACAGTGATTGGGCTCCCTTTGAATAATGTTAAGGTTTTAAATTGTAAAAACAGCTTGTGGCTGCTGTCCCCCTCTATTTGGCAAAGACAAAGTTGTGTTTGTTTACAGTAAACTCAGGAGCAGCTGATGATTTACCTGGTTTGGTTATGTCTTGTCTTGTTCTGTTGTTCTTTCTGTCCCTGAAAAGTTTGCCTTTTTTGATTGTTTTTCCTTGTTTAATTTGTAACTTTTCTTGTAAAAATGTTTCATGAGATTTTCACTKCAGTTTATAAATATTTTGCACCTGTTAGATGTAGTTTTCTTTTCTGCTGTGTTACTGTGAGGCCCTCCTCTTTCACTTGCCTGCTTTCTGGACTGCCCAGAAGAGAGTGACCTCGTGTCCGTTTAAGCTACACAGTCCAACAGCCACTACTGGTCTCCGTGCTGCCTCCATCTCCTTCCTAACAGAGCATAGAAACTCCAAATTATTTGGAGGATTTGTGAAACAGAGAGATAGGTTGATCTTCTGCAAAATGCTCTTCCCAGGGGTGCTAGCAGGGCCTGCACAGACCTTGTGAACCCTTTAGGTGTTTATAGGTGGATTTCAGAGAGCAAATTAGGTTTATTCATTCACTGTACTATATTTTTATTATAGTAATTTGAATTTTTGGTGACACTTTTGGCTACTATGATTTTAAAGAAATAAAATTTAGGTACAGTATTAATGTTTTTCAATGTTGTTGTTCATATATTTTATTATTTTGCCCTTCCGTAGCACCTTTCAAATCCGGACCGGGACAGAAGGAAGTGGCTTTAAAAAGTGGGCAAAGTTTGTCACTGTCCTAGATGTGCAGTGACTGACGCACAGAGAATCAAAGTAATTTGTCCAAAGGATAAGCAGTGAAGCTTGGAACAGAGSCTGGTATTGCCTGACTGCACTAACTCCTAGATAATACTGCCTCCATTAACGAAGTAATCCATATACAGCAATTTCGTGGGGCAGGGGATGTCTTTTTTTCTGATGGGTTGTACAGGCATGGGTGGTGCATGCCCAGTGTTAGGGCTTTGTGTCAATATCTGATCTTCTCCAGTTAATAACATGTTCTTAATGCCAGCATAGCCTCTCGTGTGACTTTTACCACTGTAAATTTTGCTCGCAGAGAGCCGTGCATAGAAAGAGCAGGTGACATCCCTTGGCAGCCATTGGTTGGGTAGCGTGGGGGCTGTTCTCTTTTAAACCAGTGAATCCCACGTATTAAATTGAAGAGACGTCTCTGAAAAAGGAATCATTTTCTTGTGGTCCTGAGGGCAGTTTCGTGTGCTGTCCAGGTTGTTGTTGTATCTGTAAAGTCCACCTGCTCCTAATATACGCATAATAAAGGAAGGAAGAAGTTTGCTTCAAATTCCCTTGTTCTTGTCATTTTGAAAAGGCAAGTGGGATAGCAGGAGTCTGACTGCAGAGCCTCTCCCTCCCCCCCACCTTGCAAAAGCAGGCTAGCTTGCCTGCTGGAGGGTTTATCTGATATTAAACTGCTAACAGACTGGCTCTTTGAAGGTCCAGAAGTAATGCAGGCCTGGCGGCAGCTGTTGCAGTCACATACTGCTGGGATAGTGAAGCTCTGTCTCAACCAGTGATCGATGGTCGCTGCTGATCGGCAATGATATAACAGGGTAGGAAGACCACAGGCAATCTGCTCCCTTTGCTGTGCATGCTGGGGTGTTGCCTTTTATGCGTTCAGAGCTTTCCATGCTAGCTGTCTTGATTTTGTTATATATCTCTTTATGAGATTATTATTAAGTGATGCATAGCAGTCAGGATGTTATTTAATATTAGCCTTCTCTTAAAGCAGGCGTTCTGTTCCAGTTCAGCCATGATGAGAAAATGAAATTATTCTGAACAGACAGCACCTTACCATGACAGCAAGATGATGGCGTCTGTACATGTGCTGTGTCTAAGACCAGGTTCCCTGTGCTGGAGGACCCCACGCAGAAGCGGGTGCCTCCTCCTGAACGTGTGTTTTGTGATCTTTGTGAACGTAAATCTCTCATGTGAATGAACACTGCCATGGAGCAGCTCTGCACTTTGTAAAGGCTTTAGGCTTCTGGGCAGCCTTATTGCTGAAGATTTCATTCTTTGACATTGCAGCCGTGATTCATATATGCTGAACGGTAGAGATACTGCAAGGGGAGGGAGAGATTGCGTATTAAGCCTTTGTGGAAAGACATACTGCATGTTTGCTGCTAGACTGTAGCCAAGGGCTCTGTTTATGATTTTTGCTGTAGTAGAATCCAGCAACATCAGGTAAGATTGGAAGAGACTGTTTTGTGCAAGCCCTGCGTGAGCTCTGTGATGAAATGTCTTACAATTAAAAATTTAATAACATTCATCAATGCAGTCTAACAACAGCAGCTAGAAAACAATGCGACTGAAATTAAACTACTGCGTGGCTTTTTTCTGCCATCCTCTCAAAAGCTAACCAACTCTTCTCTACTTTTGTGCTGTAAGGTAATTCTAAACAGGAGGAAGAAATTATGTCCTGAAATGTGAAATAGTGGAAGCTGGTAATATTCTCCCTGTGGTTTGAGAGGATGTCTACTACTATGCTGGTTGCATCCTCTGCAAAACAGGTCTGGATGGTATAAATAGTTTATATGTAGCAGTTGGTGGCTCTAAGCGTGGGGGTTTTTGTYAGTTAAAAAGGACAGCGATGTGCTGGAAAGTGTCAAATGGCATCGTGGGGCTATGTCATTATTGCCACTCAATGACTCTGCATCTAATGTRTTCAGATCGCAAGCAAAAAGATGGCTTTTCTGGCTGCCAACTTTGCTGACTCCATCTGGGATCTAAAATTCAAGCTGTGTCTTTCYTGGCTCTGTCGCTAATAATAAAGATTCTTCATTTGGAACTTAGTTAAACAAAATTGATGCTGATGCATGAGCTGAAAGAGAATCCAGCTTGCTTTCCTCGAGATGTGTGGGCTAAAGCACTAAAAAGTAGGAACATAATAATTTTAACCTATAAGGTCATCAGATGATTTAATAGACAGCAGATTTGTGGAGGAAACAGAAGATATTTTAGCATAACAAGCATGTTGATCATACAGCTTTTTAACAAATGCTAGAAAGCTGATTGAATTTGGTCAGCTAGGCTTCTGCTTCTAGACTAGCCAGTAATAGTTCATTGCATGTAGGTAGGAAGCTTTTCTGCAAATCTGGGGAAATTACATTTGGTATAACATATGGTATAATCTTCAACTCTCTCCTTGGGAAGCGAAGTCTGACTACTCTATCAATGAATTGCCATATTTTTATCAGCAAAATGGATGTGCAGCTGTGACATACGCTTTTGAGTGATGTAACCTTTAATGTCTTTGGCAAATACTGGCATTAGCAGTCTGTTCCTCTCCATTTACATCTCCTCCAGAAAGTCATTACCAGCTGAGATTATACTAACACTTTCTGTAGTGTAGGTGTTTCCTCCTCTGATGCTATTGAACTGTCAGGGAATCAAATGCCTAATGTTCTCATTTTCCTCCGAGGAGACAGAGAACAGAGCTTGTGCTGCTGCTTGTTATACAGAGGGAGGTGGTGAGAAGTGTATGGTGCTGTGTGTTGTGAATTGGAAGGACATGCTGTGCAGGATTGTTTGCTCCACACCGCCTCCTGCGGCTCCATTTTACTAAACTCGTGGGGGAGGAATATATTGGCTAAATTGTACTTGTAGGCATAATATTACAGTGCTTGAAAGGATGAAGGCAAGTGGTGCTTAACTTTAAACACGCGCTGCGTATATTGGCAAAGGGTTCTGTTTTCAGCTTCTTGCTCCTTATTGTGCCCATAGTCTCTGCTCAGTTGATTCTTGGAARTCAACAGGATTAGTCCTCAGGGGCTGCACAGCATTGGCAGAGCCAGCTGGAGGGCTGCTTTCCTTTGCTTTTGAGATCAACAGGGAATCGGTTCTTGCAGGGCTCTCTGGGATCCCTGTCATGCCAGCCCACACCCACTTGCTGCTTTTTAGTATTCATTGAAACCTCCCTTTCCTAGCTCCTGCTTCCCATAACCGGTCAAAATCAGCAGTCAGGCAAAAACATGCAGGGAAATGTGGGTGGCCTTCAGGGTGCGTTCTTCTGTCGTCCAACATGACTTTCCTCAGTGCTGTCATGGTTTTTTTTCTTGATCTCTTCCCTTTATTGACTGTAAAACACCTCAGGAGTATCTTTTGGCATCTGTTGACGAGAATGAGGTATCTCTTCTAAAGATGGGCTTAGGTTTGAAGTCACACAGGCCCAGAGCCTTAATGGTATCTGACTCTCATGGGTTACAGTGGAAACCGCAGTTAAAGCTTTGATGTTTATGACCCTCAGAAAAGTAGGATCTTAAGTAACTTTCATCTCCTATAATGGGAAACACTTTTTCCTAAAGTGTGGACTTACTACATCAGTTCAGAGTTGCTGAAAACATTTCCTTTAAGAGAATCACTTGAATTGGATAGCTTGGAGTCCCTCCCTGATGAGTTGAGTGGCTGCCAGCCTACATTTGTTTCTTCTCACTAATAGCATTATTACCTTGCTTTTAAAGCCTGCAGTTATGGAACTTAATGATAACCCTTTTACCTCCTGCCACATTATGGTGTGAATACTTAACTCTGCGCAAACACTGACGCTTTGCGTTTTAATTCTTTTCTACCAAACAAGGAGTGAGCACCTCTCTGTTAGGAAAGAAATAGTTTAAACCTGTCACTAGGGAACAACAACAGTTACTGTAAAGGGGATATGGTCTGAATTCCCAGGGACAACTGTCTTTAAAAACAGATATGCAACCCCCCACCCCCAAACCTGCCAAATTACCAGGCTGAATTTCCTCACTAGCAGGCTTCTGAGGGCTGCTTGCTTGGCTGTCTGCTCTAGGATTATGAGAGAGCATCTCCCTTATCGGTTTGCACATGCTGTACCATCTGTCCTAAATCTCCCTTTATAGGGGTATGGATTCCAAATGATGTTTCTTTCTTAGGAGATAACAGACATGTCTGAAGAATCTTGCTACGTGTGGCTGTAGTGCTATTTATGTTGCAATGTTTTTTTTCRCTTGTCCTGCAACCAGAGCGAACTCTGAACCTTTCTGGTTTTCTACACTCAGACATTGAAAAAACAGTTTATGCTGCAGTCCCTGGGAAATAGAGAGAAAATCTCCCTGTTCTATTGTGTGTTCTGCTCGAAGCAGACAAAGATGAAATATTACTAAATTCAGACGTTACAAGGACACAAGAGATGCCTTTAATCTTTTATTTTACATTATAAAATGTTTATTGCTCTGTCTGTATCAGAGGTGTTGACCTCTCCCTCTTGGTGATGGAGGAGTATGTTCTGGCAACAGATCCGCTGAAGAGACCTTTGGGGTTGGCCTGCCTTCTGAAACCAGCACAAGGGAAGCCCTTGCTTGTTCACCAACACATCTGCAAGCAGACATCCTAGTGCCTTTCTCCCAAATCAACTATTTTGGAAAGGCTGGTGACAGTGGAAGARGAGACATGGCTGGACTCGGTTACTGCCAGTCTGTTTCTTTGCAGGGACTTTTAAACCAGGCTCATCTGGGTGCAGGTTTGTTGTAATGAGATTCAAACCCTACTCAGGCCAACCTGTCTTCGTATTTGATGGAACAAGTAGGATCTTGCCTCATCCCCTAGTGCATATGGAGTGGTCTTGTGGAGTAATTAAATAAATACAGATACCCCATGGCACTACAAAGAGTAAATCTTTTCCATGTGATGGACTTGCATCTACCAGCTTCCAGAGCACCAGCAATCCCAGGGATCCTGTAAGCTTACAAACATCAAGCACTTAATACAAGAGAGGAGAAGCCCAACCCCTTTTTCCATTYGTCGTCATCCTTTTTATGGAGGACTGCCTCCAGCAGATACCTGGCATTACAACGTCACAAAAATAGTGCAGACAGGATGTGTAAGGAGAACCAGACCTTCCCACAGGAACCCTGCTAAAAGAAGCAATTTAAGAACTTAAGCCCTCAGAAAAAGGTCCCTTAGGCAAGAGCCTTTCGCAATAAATAGCTATTGCCACTGGAGACCTTGCATAGCAACTGGTATCATGAGTTTTTTTTTCTTTTTTTCTTTTTTTGCTGACTGGCTACATTTTTATGGACCTTTTATCACACTGGTGGTGGACATAGGCCCAGCTGAAAATACCATGAAGAAAATGGTTGAAATTATCCTGGAAGCTAAATAACGGCTTCTGGTGTCCCCTCATATTGGTCTGTGCCTCAGTGTTTGGCGTGCCCCGATTATCTGAGACGAAGAGCACCAGTGCAAGATAGGAGAGATGGCAACGGTGGAGACGTGCTGCAGCCTAACTGGAGAACAACTGGGAAGTTCTCRCAGTTAGAACTGTGGGAACGGAAACTGGGGTATGCCTTTTTTCTGTTTTTGTTTTAAAAACTCACCTGCAAGACGTGTTACACAACACACATCAATGGAACAAAGTAAGCTGAGAGCACACAGCAGCCAAAATCTGGTTGCTAGTCRTGTCTGCGATGAGCTTTCCTCCTTTCTTGCTTGGAGAGGAGTGACAGTGACTGATGCCTGAGCTCACGTTAATACTGTCAAGATGTAGTGACAGTG
The DNA here is from genome assembly GCA_035582835.1 of Phoebastria nigripes. Classification (NCBI taxonomy): domain Eukaryota; kingdom Metazoa; phylum Chordata; class Aves; order Procellariiformes; family Diomedeidae; genus Phoebastria; species Phoebastria nigripes. Next base: position 891,941 of record JAYKAV010002766.1, on the reverse strand, counting down.
AGACAAAATAAAGATACAACAAAACCTTGTACATTTCCAAAGACAGGAAAATTGTTCCAGAAGATGGAGTGTGAGGGTGGAGAGGAGTGCGTGAGAAGTTGCTCCAGCCCAGGTGATTCATGAGTCCAGTACAGGATCACCGGCAGCAGCTGTCTCGCTGATGCTTTTCCATCTTAATTGTTTGTTTGGGTTTCAGGGATTTTTGCAGGATTTTTCTTTCTGGCCAGATGTTTTGCAGAACACAGACAAGGAGGTGCATGCCAGCAAGTGACAATCACTAGGTCTCTTTTCAAATTGCTCCAACAATATTTCACCTCCCTAGTCATCAAGGCTCAGAGGCAGAAAGTGAGAGTGAGGAATGGAGTCCATCTATCAGATGGCAGGCTGTCACGCTTCAATGATATTCACTGAGGGCTTGTTTTTTGGAAACTAGAAGAGAAGAGGAGACAAAGGAAGAAAGGATGTATAGGAATCGCTAGAGAGGGAAAAAAAACCCCACATCAGATATCAGTGCAGTGTGCTGGTCAATTTTTGTTTTTGTAAAAGTTCTTGTTCCCATCCCCTCAGGATAATGAAAAAGGGCCAGAGTTGAGGCTTTAGGGTTGCATGGTTCATCACCGTCTGCTTCTGAATGAGCATGAATTAGTGGACTATTTCAAATAATAAGTAAGTGTGAAGTGGTGGGGATGTGCCAGAGTGGAAGTTGTGAATAGAAACACAAGAAAGTTAAATTAATTGAAATAAGTTGGTATAAATTATAGGCTTGAGCCTGCTTACATTACGGATATGGCATACCTTTAACATCATGTGTATTACCAGCCATGCTCCTGCTGATCAGCTCTTCAATTAATTGCAAGAGTAATATCCCCTTTACCACATGCCACCTAAGGGCTGCTGTGGGGGTAAGGACCCAAGCAGCTCAGGGACTGCAGCATCGCTCAGTGCATTTTTCTTCCAGACGTGTTCAGATATTTCAGAAATATGGATTGAAATCTGTTTTACTGATGGACGTGCAGGCTAATCCAGAGGTGAGAGTGAAGTTCTTGTGTCCTGATGTGTCTGGGAGGCTCAGACCACTAACGAAGCCGTGGTACTGGCATGCGTGGATGTGAAGGGGTGTTTCCTTTCTGCACCCCAGCTGGAGGGAGGAGGCTGGAGTGAGTATGTTTAACAGAGGCTGCTTTTTGGGTAATTTAGCTGAAGCCTAGCTGGAAGTTGATTGTCTGCCCCATCCCCCACTGCGTGCCAGCAGTATCTCACCTTGCTGCGGAGGAGCCCTCCGCTCTGGTGCTCGGGAGTGCTGTTCTCCGAGGCGCTCTTGACTTTCTCCTTGCTGTTATTTGGCTCATTATCTTTGATGATATCGTACTGTCTGCAAAACAGGGCGATCACCCCTAACAGGAAAAAGCATTAGTGATCACACAAAGAGCTCAGCCCCTGGAGCCTGCAGAGATCAAGAGATCCCTTGCTTGCCAGCCGGCTTTGTGCCTTCTGGTAGAGATCTCGTCAGCATTCACAATTGCTCCGAAGGATCATTTCCTAACACAGCTAGTCAGCCCTCTGGCTGTTTCCTTCTCGATGCCTAATTCCATACTAAACTAGTTAGGCAGAAGGACAGAAGATTAATTAGATTCCAACTTCCCTGTCATTAAATGGAACAAGTGTTTTAAGCCCTACATTTGGATAGCGATCAACACTAACTGTGTGGTTAAATGTGATCTGTGCTTTGCAAACACAGGAGCTCCTGGAATTTCTGGTTAGTGAAAATGTGTCCTCTGATCTTTCTCCTCTGGGGTGAAGAGAAGGAGCTGGAGCTGGCAGATGAGAGGCAGGTACCATACCTGCCTGCATGTGATACAAGCCAGAGCCTTTTGAGCAGCAGGACAACATCTGCAAATCTGCAACAGTGACGGCAGCAAAAGCTGCCAGTGGAAATTTCCTCCTACACACACAGGCACATGAACAGAAAAGCAGGGGCAGCCATGACACAAAAGAAGACTGCAAATGTCTTTCTCAGAAGCTTTTATATGATATTTTGACCAAGTAACTTCTCTGCCTGCAGATTCCAAACGCAGAGGTTAAGCAGACCCAGGCAGATGCTGCTTCTCCCTTACTGAAAAATATTCCAGCTCCCCTAATAGTAAAACATTCACCAAATCATCACAAACTGCTTTATAAAGCAAGGTGTTGTTATGGCAGCTGCCCCCAGGTATTACTGATAAACACAGCGGTCCAAATTCTTTCTTGCTTGTGTGAACAAATGGCTGATCCTAGGAGAACAGGTTAACATCTGCCACAGTCACACCTTCTGTGATTTCTGGTGGTAAAACTGAGGCACAGAGAAGCAAAGTGCTGTGAACAATACCAGAAAGAGAGACAGCACAAGAGCCTGGGGTCTTGTTTCAGATCAGAGCCCTGGGCACAGCCTGGTTTCAGTTCGCATTTGCTAAAACATCGTCATACATTCAGGTTATGGCCAGGCAAGGTTCAGGGCTATATATTGAGACTTTGTAAAGAACCCACTAGATGTAGAGAGGTTTTCCCCCCACCCACTTTACTTTTTAAAGGTAAGTCGTCTGTCTAGAAGGGAAATTGTGGTATGGGCAAATTCTTTGTTCAGGCGCTGATCTGAGTTTTAGATTATACTACAGTGGGAGATGAATCAGTTGTTCAGTCACTTCATGTAATTATTCATGATTGTTTTTACTGGCAGGGTATTTAAATTTGAATGTGCACAGCTAAAACTTGACATAAATGCTGAAAAGATCATGGACTAGAGGTTTTGGAAGCCTTGTAATTTAGTTTAGGTTTTCGTTTGGTTATAATCTTTAGTCCAGTCTCTGGAAATGCAAATAATGCATGGTAACYTCAGGACTTTCCAGGGCAAAAAAATATTATACGTGGATCTGATTCTGTGTCACCTGGATTTACTTGTAAGAAACCTTTCAGAACTGTACAGGACACAGTTAATCCCTCCATTGCCCTCTTTTGTGACAGATCATTTTTTCCTCTTCACATCTTTCCCTGGAGGTATCTCATCTCAGCAGAATCTAGTATAAATGGGCCAAATCCTCTGTTGGAGTAAACTGATGCAACCCTTATCAATTCAGGATTGTTACAGTTTACAGCAGCAGAGGTGACAGACCACTGTCTTTAAAGGACATAACATTATGCTCACCACTGAAACTACAAGTTGTCAAAGTCATCAGCCACTCAATACTATTGTGGTGGGTTTCTCTTCTGACCGAGGAAGATTCTCTGTGCGACTGTTTACATGCTCTGTGTGTGGAAAAGTGGTTTGCCTGGGACAAGAGGACTAAATACCGAGTGGCAAAGGTTGTCTTTTTGGATCATAGATTTACCATAATGCTAATTTCCTGGCCTGCCAATTTCCTTGGGTCACCTGAACCATTCCCCCTTGGGCAATGTGCTCTGTGACTCGCAGGGAGCAAATGTTGTTTCATTAATGTTTTACGTTGCAGCAGGAGCAGCAGCTGACTGGCAGCCAGGGGAGGCTGGGGCTCTAAATAGAAAACAAACATGTGCAAACTTTATTTCCCATTAACTCATGCATGTAATTTCCAAACTGAACAAGCTGAAGGACTGGCTGCAGCCACTTCAGACATGTTAAGCTGATGGAGCTGGAGTCAGAGGCATTTTCCTTTCCCTATTTGCTAGTTTAAAACATATGGGCGAGATCTGTCCTAGGTACAATTTGCTATAAGCTCTATTGATATGTGGTCCCAAACTCATGTCGGAAAACTCTTGGTTCTTTTTGCAAATTTAATTTATATATTTATGACTTTCTGTAATATGTACAGTGAGGGATCTTCATATTGAAGGAGCACATTTATCTGATGCTCTGTTAGAGGCTGTGTTAGTGTATGTGCCTAGCTATGCCCGTCACATCCCACAGCAAAGTGGCCCTAGGACGGCTTTACTGCACCTCCCACAGCACCGGGTGCTCTCAGCTGCAGCTGGGCATGTGGTCTTGCTTATAAAATCATATACTACAGTAGCCATCTTGTAGCAGAGCCTCTGCTTGGATTAAAAGGATTAGCGGCTGCAAGGTGTAAGGAGGAACAGGGTGGAATTTCAAAAGATTGCCAAAAGTTTGGCTCCAAAGCACCTTTTTGGATAGCAGCTTTCAGCTAATGCTAGTCCTTCCTCCTCCCACCGTYCCAAGCTCATATAGACTTTTCCTTCCTTTTGGTTAATATGTTTCTGCTAAGGTCCCTCCTCTTCCTATTAAATACTATTCTTTGTATTTTAACAGTGGATGTTGAGAGGATCTGTGTTTATTGGTGCTTTGATGTTCGGGGCCGTTTGTTCTTTCAATGCTTTCATTATTTTAATTGATTTTGGAGTGGGTTTTAGTGTATATATAACAGTGGGTGTTGAGAGTGAGACTCTTAAATTTCTGTTTTGCATGAGAGTTGGAGTCATATAATAGCCAGATAATTACAGTGACCTGTATCATTTGAAGGGCTCGAGGCATCCTGTTGGGTGGCTGAGGGCGTTATCATCAGTGCATTCTGGAAAAATTGAGATTACAGGATTAGCCATGGGGAGTTAGGCAATTGGTTCATCAAGTCCATTATCTAATTCCTGCTGGACCAAATCAGACCACTGATTCACCTGCTTTTGGCACTGCCCAACTTGTGATGCTGCAGAGGGAACTGAGGTGCCCTTACAGCTGAATATACAGTACTCTTTATGGGAGGAAGGGTTTCTTTTCAGGTCTTACATGATTACACATGCAAGCCAGCAGGGCCTAGGGGTATTACGTGCTTTTGACAGAAAGATTGAACTGACCTGCCCACATAAACAACACCACAACAATGATGAGAATTTCCCCCGCTCGCAGCTGTTGGTTTTTCTTCGCCATCTCCTTCATTGTCACCTCATCTGCACAAGGGGAAAGAGAGATCATGAAACCTAACCGCACGGCTCAGGCTGCACTAGACACTGGTTTAACAGTGCCCTTGACTCAAATCATCAGTGCGTCAGGGTCAAAGCTAGCAGGGAGAGAGTCCTCGCCTGTCAGTCATGCCAGCAGCACGAGCAGCGCTTTGAACTTGCAGAGCTTCAGCTGCTCTGCAGCAACTGCCCCTGACCACCTGCAGGAGATGGGGCGGGAGAGGAGCAGTGAGAAGGATCAACAGGCAGTTACCACAGAGGAGCTGCTGTGGGGTAAGTCCACATGTTATCTGGCCCCGTGGCAGCTCGCTCTGCTCTGTCTCTGGTCTGTGTTAGTGCTGTCTGCGCCTGTCACAAAGCCTTGCATGCTTCAGCAGTTCCTCTCCCAGCTCAGGAGTGTGGAGCCTGGCATGATATTTTTCAGTGGAGCCATGGGATTCAGAAATCAGTAGAGTCTTTTTGCAGGACGTAATGTGCCTCCTTGGCTTCAAAGCACTAAGATTACAGTTCAGGCCTCCAGGGAGGGAAGCAATGCTCCTCTTAGTGCTTTCAGATGAACAGCAATTCAGTATTTACAGACACCAAATCATTTTAGCGGAAAGAGTCAAGAACTCACAACATCCTAGGAACCACGGCCAAAAGCCCTGCAACAGGCTGGGTCCTCAGCAGGCAGGCAGTAACCCTTTATATCCCAGACCCCTGTACTCCCTCGCCCTTTTTGTAACAGAGATTCTTGCTGACAGAAAACCTTCAACAATCCGGTTTGGCTTAAGAGGAACAAGTGAAGGAGCTACCAGTGAGGAAGTGCCCAATTTCCTCCATGGAGATATTCAAAACCCAACTGGACATGATCCTGGACAACCTGTTCTAGTTGACCCTGCTTGAGCAGGGGTTTGGACTAGGTGATCTCAAGAGGTCCCTTCCAACCTGAACTTTCTGTGATTCTGTGATTTGGCAGAAATATTTGAAATGTAAGAAAAGTGGCAGTCTCTGGGTATGTTCCCCCCTTGCTGTCCTGGAATCCCCCYGAGTGCCCTGTGAGCACGGTGGTGTTGTGCCCAGTGCCGTCCAGGGGTCTATTTCCACATGAGTTCACAGGCTGCTCAGGAATTTCCCCTAGCATTCTCCACTTGCAAGGTTGCTGGACACATAGCTCCCAGTCTGGAAACCTTCTCCTCCTCACTTTGCCCGTTAAATCTCATCTGAAATGGGAGAAATGAACAGCCAGCCTTCGGCAGCATCTCCCTGTTGTTTTGTGCACCCGTCAGCCTTGTCTGCTGGGTACACTCAGGGCATCCGGCTTGTCCACGTGGGGCTGGGAGAGGGCACTCAGCCCTGCGTTCGTTTAACCCAGCTATTCTCATTGCACAGGATACTGCTTTCCTTTCTGCAGAGCCCTACGCTGCCTGGGCGTCCCAGGGGCCACACAGGAACTCACCCACACTTGCCTTTATTTTTAGAGGCTAGTTTCTCAGCTTCCCTGGGGGTCTTGAAGAGGACTGGCTCACTGGCAGGGCTCTGGCCTTGGATGCTGATGGACTGGACATGCACAATGTACTCAGTGTCCTCCTCTAGGTCCCAGAGGGCACAGGAGCGGGTGGTGGTGTTCACCTCCTGGATGAAGCGCAGCATCCGCACGTCCTTCTTCTGGAAGCCGAGAGAGGAGAGCACAGAGTGGTGGAGAGGCCTCCCTTGTGCACTACTGTCATCTAAGACCACTGCTTCCTGCCCTGTCCACCACGGACATGGAGACCGTCGGACCCTTTCCTCTCTGCAGCTACCAATACATGAAGCGCTGCTGCAAAGAGGATGGGAAGCCAAGTCCCCTCCCAGACCACGAGGGACAGGACGAGAAGGAATGGGCTTAAACTGCAGCAAGAGAATTTGGAAACTGAGGGGACCTGGGGTGAAGATGAATGTGACTGAAACTGGGTAACTGTTGGCACCATACCTGTTGGGAAATTGCAAATCCAATGACAACTTCATCTTCCAGAACATCCCAAGTCACAACGGCTGAGTTGGCTTTCAGGTGTTTGACTGTGACATTTACTGGAGCCGATGGGCTGTCTGCAAGGAGGGAGAGCAGAGCCTTTACAGAGACAAAGTCACAGCCGCAGGCAGGAGACAGAGCAAGGGCAAGGAAGGGAGTGGGAAAGGACCTTGTTCACTGTCCTTCCTGTATATGGTTCTGGATATGGGACCTGGAAATTGCAGGTACTCCATGTCTTAATTACCAGTGTGGTTCTAGGAGATCTCTGCTGAGAATGAGTTGCATTAGACATGTGTGAAATAACTGACCCTTGGAAAGGGTTTCTTTTGACAACACAGCAGACCACCGAGTAGCTCATTCATCTCATCCTTCCCAGCCACGCACCACGTTTTCGCTGTTGTTTCCCATTACAGTCTGACAGTGACAGCTGGGAGGAAATGCAAAATCTGCCTTGGAAGTATGAAAACTGAATGCTTTGATGAGCACTCTGGAGGTTTGAAATTCAGGAGTAGTAAATGGGAGTGTTTCTTTTGCTTTTCCCTGTTAGTTCGACAGAAAATTTTTTATACATGTTTTGTGGCTGATGGGCTGTCTCTCAGATGGTTGGAGGACATCCAGCAGCCATCCGCTTACAGCTAACAGGACAGAACATGCTGCAACAGCACCGATGGACCATTGTAATGTGAAAAGGGTAGGCCATGAAAGCAGTAGCCCGAGGCTCTGTGTTTATTCCCAACTCCAGAGCGCAGCTGAGTTTCCAACTGCAGGGTGGGTCTGCGTAGCTGCCAGCCTTGCCAAAGTGAGCTGGGCTGTGATTTACCAGCTGGGCTCCTGCACACCCTCACCGGGAGCCTCTTCCCAAGGGAGCTGCACAGTGCAAAGCCCTTCTTGACATCTCAGGGGGAAGGTTTTACCTTGTAGGCTTGGTACAGTCCTACCAGTGCTCTGTGCAGCAGGTTGGACTCCTGTTCCCTCTCCTCTGGTCAAATTTAATTCACAATTTCCAGCTTGTGCCCCAAACCCAAAGGCAGTAAATGCTAATGAGACTGCTAGGATTCCGACTACCCCCAGGGGGTCAGTGGGGTGAGGAGTCTTTTTTTTTTTTTGACTCTCAAAAGAATAATACTTGTATTGCTTTGTAACCGTTGTACAACACTGCCCTTCTGGGGCTGGGGCTGAGGTCAACAGTAAAAGAAGAATGCATGTGTGCACGTCTCCAGTAACACTTGTTGGATTTATAGTCAGACCCAGCCGCCTGAATGTGGCGGAAAATATTCTAGCTGTAGTGTCAGTGTCTCCTAACAACTGACTTCACTCCCAGTGAATGTTCCCCCGGGAACAGAGAAAATAACGGGAGCACAAAATTCTCCAGCAGAAGGTCAGTGCTGTTCTACACTTAGCAGAGCAATGACCTTATTCCTTTCTCTCCTTCCCAAACAGCACCCATAGTCCAGCCTTCAGAGCTCCTCTTTCTGGCAGATGGGAGACCCACATCCACCAGTGAGACCCTTAGGAATAGGATGTCTGGACAAGCCGTTGGGACCCAGACTGATTCTAGTGAGTCCTTCAGTGAGCAAAAAGGTCACTGAAAGGTGCATGGCTAAGTTCACATGAATTTGGGACTTCAGAAGGAGGAGCAGCAAGAAACCGTGGTCTCCAGGATTTCATAGGGGGAGTAGATGATCAAGTCAGTATTGACCCAGAGCATTCTCATCTCTCAGGGGATGGCCTTCATGAAATGAGGCCGTGGTCTCCAGCCAGCTCTCAGAGAACGGAAGCATTTATCATCCTCACCTGCCACTGCAGCAGCAGGGCCAAGGACAAGCTGAGCAGGGGAGATGGATCGTCCTCCTCAGCCTCAACACCAGTCCCTTCTGGACTCAGCTCCCTGGTGTGACACAAGGAAGGGACGTGGGTCTGCAGCTCCTCACCTTTCCCCGTGACTGAACCCGTGTGCCAACAAGAGTAGGGTCTAATTTTAGGAAGGGGCAGTCAGCAGATGGGAATGCGTACAGGGAAGGTCTGTGAGTCATGCCTGATGAATTTACTAGAACATACGGAGGACATGACAGAGTTGAGAGATGGGAGACAAAACAGTCTCCAGCTGCATCCAGGCACTTTGCCCTTCTCAAAGTGCAGCTGTACAGTTAAATCCCAGCATGGTTGTCTCTCCTGGATATTTTTAGGAGCTAAACTTTTTTTAGGAGCTACCACTGATTTACCCAGCTTAGGTTGAGGAGGCCTTTGAAAAGAGATGAATTAACCCCGCAGGAACAGAGAGCAGAGTATCAGGGGAAAAGCTTCAGGCTGGGAAAAGGGAATGTACAGCACACTGCACTTGGTGCCCGAGTCCCCTTTGAAATTTGTGACCTTGAGGGAGGCATAGCATAAAAGCGTCTAAGTTTCCTGATGACATAAAACGTGGGGGAGTTGGGAAGACCTAGCAGAGCTGGAGAGGAGCAAACAACCTCTCTGGGAATTGGTGAGAGAGGATGGAGGGCTGCGCGGCAGAAGGGAAGCACTCGGCAAAGCTGCAACCCAGGGCTCAGAGCCTGCAAAGCAGGACTCTGAATGTGGGCAGGGGAGAAGTCAACTGGTGTGGATGGTCGAGAGCACTCTAGAAAACCCCCTTCACAGTAATACCTGAGAGAGAGACGGGGTAGTTGAAGTCAGCAGATAATACAGTGAAATCTAGGACAGCAGATCTGAGTGTGCCTTTCCTTTCACTACCACAGATTAGGAGTAGCTACACATAAATCAGTGGTGTCAAACCAGTATAAAAGCGATATGAAAAGAGAATTAAGCACAGCATTTGACAGAAATACAAAGCCAGGAAAATGAGTTTCCTGCTCCCAGAGCCGAATGAATAATTTGGAACCAAAATTTTAATCCGTGAGGATGCTTTTCTCCTCGCTCCCAGGAGAGGCATGATGAGATCATGACTTTCTAAAATCTAATCACTGTTCCAAGATATTCCACACCGCTTTTGGCTCCCTGGGCCAGTTGCAGCTCTTTGTAGTGCCAGCCCAACTGAGGTCAGGTGGAGAAGATGTAATTTCTGTTTTCCAGCTGGCTGTAGGGGGTCAGCATCTCTATCAGGGCCTTGAGGTGCCAAATGCAAATGTTTGGTTCCTTCTAGAGTCATATGCAACTCCTGGAAACTTTGCTTCTGTGGCTGCGGCGGCCAGGGAAGCCGCTGGTGTTCTGGGAGCGGGCACAGAGGGTGGGATGGCCCCAGGGGCTGTTCCTTCCCCACTGCGGGCGAGATAGCAAGGAACATGCATCAAACCTTTCTCAGGCGTGTTTACTCCAGAGACGCTGAGGCCAGCACATCCCCTGTGAGGTCTGTAAGGGATCCATATGGTACAAGATTTCTGGTTTAGCAGTTTAGCTTCATCCCAGCACCAAGGGATGCCTGCTGGAGCAAATCACACATTGCAAACTGGCAGAGAATCTGCTTGGCCAAATTTGAATTAGAGCTGGGTGCTCGGCCGAAAAGGTGCTCTCGTTTTCATGTCAGCAGAACTTGCAGCCCCCTCTTTAAGGGGGAGCCCCGATTAATTAAGAGGAAATCATAATGATTTTTAAACATGAATGGCTGCTTCAAAACTGATCATGCTTAAACCGTGTCTTGTTTCCTTCCCACAGGGACCCTTCATCAGGTGAGTTGCAGTCCTACATCCCCCAGGGCTGTGTGTCCCAGCCCTGCCTGGCTCCTACCCACTTTGGGCCCTTTTGGCAAGAGCAGGTCAGAACACACAGCAAGGAAGCATGAGCAGTGAAGATTACCCTTAATCCCCTCTTAATGCTGAGAACTCCTTCTAGCCTCTCATTAAATGCTTTGCTGATTATTAACAGACTTTTATTTGAGAGAGAGAAAAAAAAACCAACCCACACTTTACAGGTTTGGGCTGATTCCTCCCTGGCTTTTCATTGTTGACACAGCGGCTGCTGGCACAAGGAAGAGGAAACCACCCGCCTGCCCCTTATGTTGATTTCACCATCGGAGCTGTAGCGTGGATGGGATGGGGAGGGAAAATGAGAGGGAACAAGGTTTGTCTCCATCCCACTGCTGCTATCACCTGCGAAAGGGGGGCTGCTGATAGAATGTGGTGGGGTGAGCAAAGGGGGTGTCCAAGACACCAGGGTGTCTTGCCTGGCACCTCTAGGATCAGGGAGGTACCTAGGCCACAAAGACATCACTAGGAGATGCTCAGAGCTCCTGGCTCCTCTGCCATGGTCCCTCTCCTTACTGTTGTGTCTCTCTCTTTTGAAGCCACTCTCAACCTGCAACTTCTGGCATGAGCTCCTATGGTGGGGCTGGGGGTGAGAGCCAGCTTGCTGCCTTTAGTGGTGCAAGCTGCTGGAGGAATTACTGCTTAGAGTGAAAGGAAGAATCTGTGGAAATATCACACCCTTGGAGGTCACCTCTGCCAGCCAAATCCCGTGGTCAGGCTATAGGTTTGTAGTTAGATCCTATTCCTGGATTTATCTCCACAGCCAAGTGGCCCAACCTCCCCCCAAATCTGCTCCTTCTGAATTCAACTGTTCTGGAAACTCCAGCCACTTGGAAGTGCCTGGAGTGAAGTGCAGTTGCTTCCTACATGGGCAAGGCTAYGCTGTAGTCATGGCACTTTCCAATTCAGTTAGCTCCTCTCCCACAGGCAGCTCCTTTCCTGCTGTGAAAGGCTCAGCTGCTTCAGAGCCCCTAGGACATGGGCCAGCGAGCAGAGCGCCTGCTGAGGCTCTGAAGCGGCTCGTTCAGTGCTATCCACCTGCAAGCTGCGTGCCCTTTCCTGCGGGAAGCAGTGAATGTCAGCCTTAAATCCCAGTAGCTCTTTGTTCCTGCACTGTAACCTTCCCTGCGGATGTGGGAGATGGAAGGACACGACCTGCAAGGGGAAGGAGCATCCTGTAAGGTCCTGTGTGATGTTCTCTGCGAAGCACTGCTGCCCGCTCCCTGAGCATGGGTACAAAAAGACCTGCTTTTGCTGCCTTTCTGAGCCTTTCTTTGCTCTCCCAGCATGGCTCCCTTCAGTGGATATAATTGCTTGTCAGCTTTATGGGGTATGTAGGAAGGGCTGGCATGCTGTTCAGCGTCCCCGAGTGTTTTAATGAAGGGAGCCTGCAGGGGAGTGGGAGGGAGCAGGGCCCACCGCTGCCATCCTGCYCCTGGCCACATGGGAAGCAGGGCTATTTGCTAAGCTCTGAGAATTTCAAAGAGCAGAAAGACCAATCGGTGGTTCTTCAGTCTGGGAAAGAGGCAATTATTTCCTGCTGACCGCCCACTCCCCTGTACAATCGGGATATTAATAGGCCAGCCCCCTCTCACCCCCCCCCCCCCCCCCGGCCCTATTGCCGATTCCTCAGTGAGTGGGTGCCCAAATGTACGGGTGGAAATGCTGTCAAGGAGGATGGAGCCCTTTCAGGGAGCACAGAGATGCTCGCTGTGTCCAGCCCAACTATCAGGAATTCCTTAGGGCAGGAGGAAGGGGGATTTCTACTTTGGAGAATGTCCCGTGCTGCCAAACCTCTGACTCTCCGAGTCCTGAAGCTGGGCAGGATTCGCTCAGGTCTCACCAATGCCATGACTTGGGTTTTAACGCTGCCAAGCCAGAGCAGAGTTATTGCTGTGGCATGTTTTATCCAGGACCCGAATGTCCAGGGAGGACTGGGTACCATGGTCTTTTCTAGCTCTTCTCAGCCCACACCTATGTAATATTAGAGAAATAAGAGAGAAATCTGTTGGAGGCAGAGAGGGTGAGCAAGCCCTGGAGTTTCCTGGCCAGCCGCTGGACACCAGTACCCATACCTCTCCCGGGAGTTTGCTGGCTGGTCCCAGCCTGGCTCTGCACGCATAAAGATTTGCATGTTTCGCTGCTCAATACCTTTCTGCTTTTAGCTGAACTACACTTGAGTCAGGCCTTAATTTGGCCTCTGGGTACTATATAAACCAGGAGGGGTTTATTTAACAATAAATGCCAAAAGGATGAGGCCATATTCAGTACCAGTACCTGAGTACCACTCCATGAAGGCTGCTTTCGGATCATGCCACGGTGCTTGTGCATGGTTTATGTGTGCGAGCACGTCCCTCTCTGGGAGGGATCTCCATTTTCCACATGTATGTTCCCAGCAGGAGGCGGCATTTGGAAGAGGATGGCACAACCTTGGCTGCTTTGCACAGCAACATCCCTGCTGAGAGGCTGACACTGAGGTTAGAAACCTCCATATTTCAATTAAATCTCTCCTACGCTGAATGCAAAAATCAATAAAGTGCTTACACCAACCGTCAGCTGGCCAGGAATCTCTGTGGCCTCCGTGAGACGGGAAGGGGCTAGAGTGGGTTGGTTTGCCATCTCCAAATAGCTGTCAGACTGATGGCTGCTTTCTCGTGCGTGCTGAGCCTATTGCTCGCTTCTGGTTTTGATCCTGCCAGACTTCAGGTGAGCTCAGTTCCCCTGGCTCGGAGGAGGAGGAGGTGAGCGTGCCCGGTGAGATACAAGTTGGGAAAGAGCATCTGCTTTGCTCTCCTTGCCCCCCCTGCAGCTGRTGGGGCTCTCTGGGGAGGAGGTGAGGATGGAGACCCACCTCAGAGGAAGAGGAGCCTGGTTTGCAGAGCGGCTCAGGGTGTGAGAACGTGCAGGATTGGCGCAAGAGCACTGAGCTGCTTTAAAGCTGAGCAGCGACCAGAATCCAGCCAGGTGGTTTTGCCCACTTTTTGGGCAGTGGAGGTGGAGGAGCTGTTAAGGGGCTCCATGGCTTGAAGGCCAGTCCAGGTTCTGTGAAGGCTGAGAGCTGGACAGGGCCAAGAGCTGTGCTGGAGGGTGAAGTTTTACCTTCTCCTGAGCAGTGTGCTCTCTTTCCCCTCCATCTCACAGAAATAAACCTGACTCAAGTTGCTCTACAGGCACGGATGCTGTTTGCCCTAGCAAGTTGCAGGGGCCGTGGCCTATTTTGGGGTCTTTCATCATCGTTACGCAGCATCGCCCTGCTGCTCTTACAGCCCTTACCAGCAGCCCTGCGCCACTGAGCCCGGCACAGTTCACCTCCCTCTTCATTACCCTCTGCCTAACGAGGAGGGGGCTGCTGGCACCTCGGACCACGCAGGCTGGGCAGGGCAGGCCATCCCGCTGCCGGAGCAAGCGCTGTGGCAAAATTAAACTGTATTTCTGACTTGCCAACCATCCTGAATGTTTTCTCAGGGACCCTCTCGAGCAGGCAGCAGTAGAGGTGGGCTGGAGGGCTTTACCCATGCGGCGCTGATGGGATGCTGAGGGCTTTCAAAGAGCGTTAGCGTGGAGGTTGTGTCTCAGCTTGTCCTGGTCCTGCTTCCCCTTCTTGCTCACCTTGGCATCACCTTGCCAAAAAATGGTCCTGACTGGCCAAACTCCCCTTTCAGTGCAGGGTCCATGCTCTGCTGCTCACTTGCCAGCCCTCGCCACTGCATCGGCAGGGGGGAATTTGCACCATTCCTCTCCCGGAGACAGCAGCTTTAACTTTCATAACAGGCATTATTTTAAACCCACGTGCATAAGCTCTGGGTCCAAAGGGAGGGACCACCAAGCCTCCATCCCTGCCTGACCCTGCTGGGGACGGTTTCCTCTCCACGGGCTTTTCCAATGACTCTTGGCTTGCATGCCTTGGCAGCCTTGTGGCCACATCATCAGGTAGAGCTGGGGACACAGAGCTGGTGGTGATGCTGCTGCTACCTCTGTGTGACCTTGGGAAAATCACTCCATCCCCTCATTCCTCTTTTCCCTCTCTGAAAAATGGGGACAGCACAAGTTCACTGCCTCGCCGGGGTGCGGGGAGGGCACATCACAACCCTTGGCAAAGCAGATCACAGAAAGAGGAGGCAGCGGGGGTGCGTGGCACAGCACCAAGGTCACACAGCTTCGTCAGAGCCCAGAACCGAGTCTCCTGCCTCCCCACCGCACGCTGTAGCCATGAGACAGGGCGGCTATCTCTGTTTACAGAGCTGCCCGGCTCCTAACGTGGCACGGACACCTTACGGCACAGAAACGCTGCCTGTAAGACAGGAGCAGAAGGCGGTTATGGGCAGAGACACAACTCCATGTTTACTCTCAGGCGCTGACTGAGGTGATTCAAGGATAAAGAAGAGCAGGGGAAGTGGCCTAGTTTACAGAAAATCGGGAGGGCTGTTACAATTGCAGACACCTTCATTGTGCTGCTGTGTTTTCCCCATCGCTCCCTCCTTTTGGGAATGTTTCATTAATCTCCCTGGGTCTGTCAGTTGTGAAACGGCAACTTCAGAGTGCCGATGTCTGGCCAAGGACGCGTGTGTCAGAGCCGAAGGCATTCGGGGGGTTGCTGCAGCCCCGGCGCAGGCAGGACGAGGGCGAATGTAACTCCAGCAACTCCTGGGGCTGGCTCGGGCGCAGGAATTTCCACTCCCCGGAGCTCTGCAACCCTAATAGTCACCCCCAGCCTCCTGGAATGTAAGATATTCTGGCAATCAGCGTTTTGCAAATCAAAGCAGCTGTTCCACCAACATCTTGCAGCCAGCGAGGGAGACAGCCCTCCGGCTGGCTACACAGAGCCGGGGAGGGCGTCTGGCTTGGGCTGGGAAGCACCCACCAGCACCTGCCGAGACGTGGCACCCACGCGCAGGGTGCTCGGGTGAAGGCTCAGCCCAGCCGATGCAGGGGAGGAGAGTGGACCTGAGCACGTCCTGGTAGCTCCAAAATTCGAGCTAGTTCATGGGGACCTTTGCCTTCCCAAAAGATCCCCCAGTTCAAGGGACCCGCTCAGCTCAAAGGGGCCTGGTTTGATGTGGCGGGGATGAGCTGTGCCTCACGGAGAGGTGGCTGCCGGCAGTGCCTGGCTGGGCCCCAGACAGCCTGGGGTGAGCAGGAGTCGGGGAAGGGGACTGCCAAGGCTAACGCACCGTGGCATTGGCAGAGCAGATCCGTTTTGCCTCCTCTGCTCTAGTTCAGCCCCGTGACATGAGCAGGCGTCGCTGCTCGGGGACAGCAGAGCCTTTGCCTCCCCTGTGCCCGGCGCTGGGCAAGGGTCTCTGTTTGCTCTCCCCAAGCCCCTGTTTTCACGCCACATTTCTATGAGTTGCCTTCCCCAGGGCCGGCTGTAAGCACCCATGCTGGGACACCGTCGGGGCGAGAGCTCGGTGCTTCCCAAGACAGCTGCCCCGGGGCTGCGTGTCCGAAATCGCCCGTCTCTTCCGAACCCAATTACCGACAAAGTCCCGGCCGGCGATGCCCCTGAACTCCGTCCCCTCAGCACAGCCCCTGCCCGGCCGCACTCCACGCAGCGCCCACGCTTCACCCTCTGCTCCCACCCGTGCGCACCGGGGGTCTCCCCCTCGCCGAAGCCCCCCTCCCACACACACCCCGGGCAGCCCCTCCCGGGGCCCGGCGGCCCTTACCTGCCTCCACCGGGCGCAGACCGGCGTAGCTGAAGCAGAGGAGGAGCGCGGCGCCGGTGCAGCCGAGGAAGGGCTCCATCCCCCGCGGCCGCCGCGCCGCGCCGGGCC
>JAYKAV010002766.1:847073-875124 GCA_035582835.1 Phoebastria nigripes | reverse complement strand
GCCCGGTCCCGTTGTCTGCCTCAGTTTCCCCGTCCCGCCCCTCCCGCCCCCGCCGGGGTCCCGGCACACCCCCGGCCCAGCCCTCCGGGGGGCTGCTCCCCGCCGGGCCCCCCGGGCCACCGGGGGAAGGAGATGGGCTCTCACCCCGAGACGAGCCCCCCGTGCGCAGCAGCGGTGACATTTTACCGCTGGGGTTTCACGCAGCCCCTGCGAGTCGCCGGGCTCTAAATTCCGAGGTAATGAGGATTAGATGAGCTTCTGGAATTAGCCGTGCCTCCAGGTTAATTAAGCCGGCAGCGCTCTGATTTATGGTAACGAGTTGAAGGGAATAGAAACCGTTTCCCCAGCTCAGCGACCAGCTGCCAAATTGTGTGATGCTGGATGCGGGGACCCTGCTCCGGCCACCGCAGCCTCTGCCGGCCCCTCCACTGCGCCCCACCAGCAACGAGGGTCCGGCTGCGATGGCCTGGGGTGGCCCCGCCAGCTGCGGTAGCTGCAGGGTGCCAGCGGGCAAGGACTACAGGATCCAGCATGCACGGATGGGTCCGGCTGGGAGCACCCAACCATGCTGCGGGCGGGAGGCGGCAGGATCTGGGCCGTGTGTCTGGGCGGCATCGCTCACTCGCTGTCTGTCTGGTCTGGGTATTTATTTGCTGCTGCCTGCCAGGGAGCGCGGCATGGCCCACGGACTCCTGGGGGCATCAGTCGGGTCCTCTCGCTTACACCGAGCCTGGTCCCTACGGTTTGGTTTATGGACTGGCGGTTTCTCTCCGCTCTGCACCAGCGGTGTCAACAGAGCTGCACTGGACGAAGTAGGGAGTGAATCGGGCGTGAGGGGCTTGGTGTTGGCAGCCTCTGCTGCCTTCCCCTTCCCTGTCCTCCCGCAGCGATGCTGGGGACCCTCCAGCCGTGCACAGACCGCAGTCGTGCTTGCGGATCACAGTGAGAGACGCCCCAGCTGAGGGGTCCCCTCACGTAGAGGAGATCCTGCAGAGCTCCCAGTGTCTCCCCATGAACCAAAGCCCCTTTCCCAGAGAAGCGACAGGCACCCATCGCCCAAGAAAGACCCAAAAAGCCTCTGCCAGAGCCAGGAGACAACCCTGTCCTGCCAAACCCCAGCCCTGCACCGTTCCACCACTCTCTTTCCTCAGCCTGAGATGATGATAATTCCCAGCGTGGAGTCTGCGTCGCGGTGCTGGGGCCGTGTCCATGCCACAGCCCATCGCAGTGCCGGGGCGCTCGGCTGCGGCTGGCTGCTTCCCAGGGAAGCGCCTGCGGTGCCTCCCTTTCATCTCCTGCCTGGCAGCAGATTAAAATTTCATCACTTCAGTGGCAGAGAAGGTGCTGGGGAGGAGCGGGAGCCCCGGGCTGGCGGGGGGGCTCAGCCCCTCGCTGGAGCAGCCTGCGCTGAGCTTGGTGCCCACTCCGAATCCGGCCACATGTGGCTGGGCTGGGTGAGCTCAGCTGATGGAGCCGGGATTTGGGCACAGCCATGCAGGGGTGGCTGCAGGCAGGGCTCCTGCTTCCCCTGGGCCTTCCCTTGACGGAGAATGAGGCTGGGCAGGAGAATCCATTGCGTGCTGGGCTCCTGCTGGTGCTCCCTCTGTGGACTGTGCACCCGGAGCAGGACCATGAGCCCTCGGCTCCGAGGCAGACGCAGCCGAAACGGCTCCAGCCACTGGCAGAAACGCAAAGCCGAGGTCGCAGCAGGATGCGCCTCCACGCTGCCGGCAGCAGTGTTTCCCTGCCTCCGTACGGGGAGCCCCAAATCCCCCGGCAGCCGCGAGATGGAGGGATTGTCACACAAAACCAGTAATTCCCTGCAGCCAGACTGCCTGGTCAGCCCAAGGAAGATGCTGCCTGGGCTGGACCCTGTCCTGTGCCGGCAGCGAGCCGAGGCTGGGCCCCAGCACACGGGACGGCCAGTGTTTTGCCCCGGTTGCTCCTGGCAGATGCAAGAGGGCTGGTCCCCATCACCCCGCTATCTCCCAGGCTCCCACAAGAGGGTTTTTGATGTGTTCTGGTATTTTTCCAGAGGCTGAACASAGTTAACACCGTAATTCCCTGTTTTTTCCTTTCCCCCTTTCCAAATAAAGGGGAAACATTTGCTCTTTTCCAGCCCTGTGACATCTGCCATCCTCGGCAGGTTCCCCAGGACATCGCCACCGCACTGAGGTCCCCTTCAGGGGCTCAGGAGCAGCCCAAGCTGTGCTTGTCCCTTCCCTGTCCCCTCTCCTTTGCCTCCACCAGGCAAGGTCTTTCGGGGTGTCCTGGCCCGCCCCGGTCCCCTCTGGGCTTCYGTTGCCTCCCTGTGCGGTGCGGAGCCTCCTCCACCTCCCCAGCCCAGTACTGGCACATCACTATTCAAGTCACGCGACGCCCATCGCGCGTCCCCGGTATGCCAATTAAGTCACAGCTCTAATTACGCACTTAGGCTCGCCAGTCGCTCCTCTTCCTTCTAGCATCACCAGACGGACACCTGGGAGGCTGCCAGACATCCCCCTCCTCGCACCCAGCCCCTGTCCTGTCCCACCTCACCCTAAATATGCTCCAGCAGGAGCCGAGCACCGAGACCACGTCCCCGTGACCTGGAAAACTGTCCCTAAATCGACGCTATGGGGTTAAGGTCACTGCAAGGGGCCCTTTTTGGCTGGGCTGCCTCCCGTACAGCCCATGAGGGAAATGGATGTGGTGGATGTCCCCAAAGAGGGACAGTCCCAGCCCTGGGGTCCCCAGGGGACGATGGTGGCACAGAGGGATGTTGGCAGATCCGGGGGACCCTGTGCCGCTGCTCCCCAGGAGACACTGGCCCAGCCCCGGCCCCCAGAGCCGCAGTCATGCCCCAGGAGCAGCTCTGTCACCCCCAACCATCGCCTGCACCTCCCTGTGGCACCCCAAGCCCTCGGAGGGCCCTGCACCCCATCGCAGAGCTCATCCAGCGGCACATCACCTGCGTGGCCGCTCACCGTGAACCACTCCAGGGCCTCTGACCCCCCCAGCCCCCAGGGGCTCCTGCCCAGCTGTGGATACCCACGGGGGGATGCTGCATGTCGGGGGACGCTGTGCTCTGGGGGGGGCTCTGCATGTCGGAGGGAACACTGCAGGGGTCAAGCACAAAGGGGAGCAGGGCCGCAGGGAGGGCTGGGGGCTGGGGGAGAGCTGCACAGGGTGCTGGGTGTGTGGGGTCCTGCATGGGGGGGCTGCCAGGATGTGGTGCTGGGCAGGGGGAGCTGTATAGGATGCTGCGGGGTGCAGGGGGTGCTGTGGGGTTCTGCAGGATGCTGTAGGGTGCAGGGGGTGCTGTGGAGTGCTGAGTGCCACGCTGGCAGGGTGCTGCAGGGTGCTATGGAGTGCAGTGGGTGCTGTCTGGGTGCTGAGGGTGATATGGGGTGCAGGGGGTGCTGTGCAAGGTGCAGGGTGGTGCAGGGGGTGCTGGGTGCCAGGCTGGCAGGGTGCTGCGGGACACAGGGCATGCTGCGGGATGCAGGGGGTGCGCTCTGGGTGCAGAGGGTGCAGCAGGGTGCAGGAGGGTGCAGGGGGTGCTGGGTGCCAGGCTGGCAGGGTGCAGGGGGTGCTGCGGGGTGCAGGGGGGTGCTACGGGGTACAGGGGGTGCTGGGTGCCAGGCTGGCAGGGTGCTGCGGGGTGCAGAGGGGTGCAGGGGGGTGCTGCGGGGTACGGGGGTGCTGCGGGGTACAGGGGTGCTGGGTGCCAGGTGGCAGGGTGCTGCAGGTCGCCGTGCCGGGGTGCCGCCCGCAGACCGGCGCTGCCGAAGGCCGCTGCTGCCACCTGCCGACACCCCGCGGGGGGCGCCGGGGGGGCCGCAGCCGGGACCCGCCCCATCCCTCCGGGACCCCCGGGAGGGGACCCCCACCCCGGCCCCACGCCCAGACGCGTCCCGCGGGGTCCTGCCGCAGGGGGCTGGAGGCCCGGCGGGGATGGCCGCGGGGGGAGCGTGGCACCCCGGCTCGGAGCCGCCCCCCCGGCTCGGACCCCCCTGTCTCGGAGCCCCCCGCCCAGGCCACCCCGGACCCTCTGCCCCGGCTGCCGCTGCCCCTCCGTGTCCCCGTGGCTCCTCGGTCACCCCATGAGATGGGGGAGATGCCACGAGAGGGAGCCCGGGGCTCGCGCGTGGCCATGGCACTGGTGGCACTGGTGGCACTGGTGACAGTGGCGATGGCGTTTAACCCCTCCAGTCCTCAGGGAGGGCGGGGGGGACAAGGACCAAGGCTGGGTCCGGACCCCTCTGGACGTGCTCCCCCTCGCCCCAGCAGCAGACCCCCGGTCCCACCCCCATCAACGGGGCCACGAGCTGCCTGGGATGGTGGCGTCACCCCCGCAGCCCTCGAGCCCCATGGTGGGACACAGTGGGGATGAGCTGCAGCCCCCCCAGCCAGCCCTGGGCACCTCCTGGCCGCCCTGCAGAGCTCAGCCAGAAGCCCTGAATGCCTGGGCAGGATGAGCTGGGGCAGACCCTGGCCACGGGCCATCCCCACCATGGCTCGGGGAGCCCTGCGACACTCCAGACATGGTGACAAACTGCCTCCACGGTGGGGAAACCCCCTGGGGTTTTGCACTTCTGCAGAYCCTGTCAGGGAAGGTGGCATGGAAAACTGGGCACCAAGACGCTCACAGCATGCCTTCCTCCCCTCAACTCTGCTGCAGCTGCCCCCCACGGCTGTTTATACAGCTGGGGACCCGCTTGTGCCTAAACTGCCCCAAAACACATCCCAGCTCTGTGTCACGGCACTGCTGAACACACATGTTCAGGTGCCAACATGCGTGTGCCCCATGGGGACGGGGACACGTGTCCCCAGGAGCCCTGACCTTGGCTGCCTGGGCAACGTGAGCTGCATGTGCTTCAGGGTGACAGYGTGGGCATCACAGGGACATGGGGATGTGGGGACAAGGGGATGTGGGATGGAGCCACTCCGTTATGAAACGTCCCTGCACCCCCATGGCACTAAGTCAAGATTTAGTGAGCGAGCGGCTCCTGATCCGGTTGAGATCGGGCATCACAAAGGGCTTTGTATTCCAGGAAGCCTATTAGAGATTTAAATTATACAAATGGGCTTTTTACCAAAGATCCTCATTATCTGGGCATTTGCTCTTAATCCTCAGCTCTTCCTGCAGCCCCTGCCCCGCACCCCCACCGCGGCTCTGCTTACCTTGACCATGTCCTCCACGGGGCCGTGCGTGGCGCAGGGATGGGGACACGCTCTGGGGCCAGTGCAGGCCCACAGGGAGGGGTCTGCAGGGTATGGGGGAGCCCCTGGTTGGGTTTGCTGATACAGCCAGGACTGAGCCCCTCTTGCTTTGCCCTCTCCCCTCCCAGCTCGTCCCAGTACCCCACCAGGCTGCAGGGACAGTTGTGGGGATGGTGCCTGTTTCTCTGCCGGGCACTGACCCTCCTCAGGGCATGGTCCCAGGGCACCCACAGCTGCCCCGACTGTGCCTGGGGTCCTCTGCAGGTGAGGATTCTCCCCCCCAGCATGTGGGGCTGGCGAGGCTGGGGTGGCTGATGCTGGAGCCCAAATCACCAAGGCCCCTGAATGTCCCACCGTGGCGTGCCGAGCCCCAGGCACCCCGAGCCCCGCCGAGCCYCGCTGGCTTGGGGACAGCAGCYGGGGCCACGCCAAAGCTGACACCAAGACTCRGCTGCCCTGTGTGTGTGTGTGTGCCGGGGCACAGGGACACGCTCAGTGGGTGTCCCCCCCCGGGCAGGGCATGGGGTCTCACCTGCAGCCCCGTCCCACCCTGCCCTGCTGCAGTGAAGCCTCGGGGGCTTCACGGCTGCTATGACAACGCAGGAAATTCCTGCAGAAATCCCCGTGAGGAGGAGGAGGAGAAGAAGGAGGAGAAGGTGGAAGAGGAAGAGGAAGGGGAATCTCCCAGCCAGGGCATCGCCAACACCCCATGTCTCTCTCTGCTGGCAGTGGGGAAGACGTCGCAGCAGCACCCGCGGCCATTTCGGCATCCTCCTGGCAGCATCTCTGCCAGGGGCTTGGCTTGGCCGCAAGGCTGGGGCCAGTGGGAGCCAGCCCCGAGCCAGCCCTGCTCCCTGCCCTGGCTGTTTTGGGGCTCTGGCACCTCCAGGGTCCTGCTCCCCCTGTGACACAGCTGAGCCCCAAACCGGCCGGTGGGAGCGTGAGCTGGTGTGCCCGCACTGCTGCAAGGAACAAGGGGCAATGGAGGGGGTGTGAGCTGAAAAAACCACATGGCTTTGGGGTGGAGGGGATGAGGAGCCAGAGGGGATGGGCTGGGGGTCATTTGCCCCCAACCGCAGGGATCCTGTAAATCACTTAGTGTTTGATGGCAGAGTACAGCCCTGCCCGTGACCCCTGCACCCCCCTATTATCCTCTCTCTCCCTCCTGCAATCCATTCTAGCGCAGGGGATTAGGTGGGTTTAGGGCCAGGTTTGAGTCGAAAATGGGATGCTTTCAAATCAGCCTGCGTCAGTTGTGCCCTCTGTCACTCATGCAGAGGGGGATTAAAATAGATATGAAGATTATCAGAGGGGAAATGGCACCCCCACCTTCCAGGG
Source organism: Phoebastria nigripes (assembly GCA_035582835.1). NCBI lineage: Eukaryota > Metazoa > Chordata > Aves > Procellariiformes > Diomedeidae > Phoebastria > Phoebastria nigripes. The sequence goes on along the minus strand of JAYKAV010002766.1, from coordinate 868,581 downwards.
GCCCTGGCCCTTCCTCCCAGCATCGCCTCCAGCACCACTGCATGTGGGGGCATCGCCCAGCGCGCGGGCTGCCCGGCTCTGGCCCCCCAGGATGCCTTCAGCCCCGAGTGCACAAATCTCTCCCTTTTCCTTGCCTTTCTGCTCACACCAAGGTCCCAGTTCCAGTCCCCATCCCATACCCCTCTCCGAACATCTTTCCTACATGGGATGGGGGGAGACACTGCCGCAGCAGTTCTCATCACCAGTTCCTTTGTTTCCAGCCCAATCCCATTCCCAAAACGCCCCTCGGGCTCGATGCCAGTCCTGCATGAGACCCCTGCCCGGACCCCACAGAGGTGCAGTTGAAGGGCAGGAAGGAGCCTGTGCGGGTCTCTGGTCCTCCAGCAACAGGCAGGGGAATGGTACCACCATGAGGCTATTAAAAAAGGGGAAAAACCACAATGAGAGACCAATATTGCCTTTATTATTAATAACTGCTTATTCCTGCGGTACAGCGAGGTCCCTGTGGTCCTCACTGGCCAGCACCGTGGGCTGGGCTGGGTCCCCTCGCCAGCCCAGCAGCAGTTTGGGCAAGTGCTGCCCACCGGTGTTTCAAAACGTGCCCCTGGATTTCGGCCACTTTATCAGGGCCGGTCCCTGTCTCCTGCCCGGCTTCGGGTTGGCATTTTAGGCCTGGAGGTGCCAGGTCTCCCTCGACGGGCACCTGCAACCTCTCAGCCTCACTGATCTCAGTGCCCAGCAGATTTTGGGGTGAATTAACCCCATCCTGGGTCTCTCAAGCAGTCCTTCCCCCTAGCTCCCTGCTCCACAGCAGCCACACCAGTCCCTTCCCCGTTCCCCCCAGACCGGCGATGGGGCTGTGGGTTTAATCACATTATGCATGTTTATTTGTGTAATTTGGAGGAGAGTGCTTCTTCCTCCCATCTGCCCCTGCCATCTGCTCCCCGCGGCATTGCTGAACAATCCCGGGCTTTGCAAATGGATGGAGCTGGTGCAGGAACGCAGGAAAACCTGCCGGGAATGGCACCTCCTTAGAGTGAGCATCTGTCTCCACCACAGCCTTTTCCAGGTGCTTGGAGTGGCTGCCAAAAGCTGCTTTGCTCCAGCCCCTGGAACAAGTGAGGATGCTGTGATGCTCCGCCACATCGGCCCCCGGCTGCGTGCTGGGGACACTCAACCCAAAATGTCCCCTTCCAGCCCCAAAACACCTGGCTTGGCACCTTCTTGGGCTAAGCCTGTGCCCAGGAGCTGGGGATGCCCGAGGCATGCGTGGGGGATCCCCGCAGCCCCTGGCTCTCCCTGTCCCTGCAGGGACCACCCTGGCCGTGTCCTGGGGCAGCGGCTGTTTTCAAGGGGACGGGATGGGGACAGGCAGGTGTGATGGCAGGGGTGGCACATGGAGAGAGCGGTCCCCAGTTCGGTGCATGCACAGGGATGTGCGTGTGTGTGTTTACACACCCTTGTGCTTCCCCATCCCACCCACCTCACGGCAGCCTGGGGCAGGATGGCACCCACAGAAGGGACAAGTGACATCTATAACCGAGCCCTTGAAGACCCGAGCAGGGGCACGTCGTGTCCGCCCGGGTCTGCAGGCAGCCTGAGACCCCAGCTGCCGGATGGAGATGGCCACGGCCACCTCCCCGTCTGGTGTGCCAACACAGCAACGCTGGCGTGCTCCCAGTGCTCCCAGTGCCCCAAGACCTCCCAGTGCTCCCAGAGCCACCCCAGCCCTTTCCAGTGCAACAGGGGTCTCCCCCCTTGCCCCAGACCCCAGCTGCGGGGGGACCAGGGGCTGCACACCAAGCCCCACGGCAGGGAGCTGTGTGGGGCAGTGTCCCCGGGGGGTTTGTGTGTGCGTGGGGCCTCGGGGCGGGTGGGGCATCCCGGGGGGGCTGCTGCCGGTGCACCCGGTGCCCCACCCGGACCCGGTGCCCCCCCGCAGCCCGGCGCTGCGGCGGGCACTACCGGCGGGCGCTCCCGGGCTGCGTTGGCGCACGGCGGCGGCGGCGGCAGCTCGTCCCCGGGCAGGTAGGAGGCGGCGGGGACGGGAGGACCCGGGGGGGGCACCGGGGGGCACTGGGGGACCGGGGACACCAGGGCACCGGCAAGGACCCAGCCCCCGGGCACGTCCCTCCCCGCCGGCGGCTGCAGAGCCCCCCCCGCCCCGCCGCATCTTGCCGGGGGTGCCCTGTGCCCCCCTCCCGCCCCACCACATCTTTCCGGGGGTGCCTGGTAATCCACCCCCCCGGGGGGATCTTTCCTTGGGTGTGTTTCCGGCAAGCCCCCTCTCTCGGGGGGTGCCCGGTTTGGGGGGAATTCCCTGTAGCCCCCCCCACCGCCCCGGGAGCATCTTCCCTGGGGGTGCCCAACCACCCTTCCGGAGGTGCCCGCTTTGGGGGGGTCCTTCCAAACACCTCTCGGGGCGCTGAGCCCCCCGTGGGCTCCCCTCCCAGTGGCGGGAGCTGCCCCGGGCAGTGGGCACAGCCCCCCAGGCAGCAGGGCTGGGGGTTGTGCCAGCCCCGGGGAGCCCCGGCTGGGGACCCCTGAGTGGGGTGGGGACACGCAGACCCTCCCTCTGGCTGCTGGAGTGGGGATGGAGCCATGGTGGGAGGTGATGGAGAGACACTGTGGGCTCCCAGCCCCCTGTAACTGGGGGGTCCAGCCCTACTGGGCTGCTCCTCTTGGGGAGTCCTGTTTGCCCTGTGATCCCAAAGGTCGGGGGGTTTGGGGGTGCTGGAGCCCCTCCCTACTTTGGGTAAAACAGYGGGTGCTCCAGGCACTGAAGCCCCCCATGCACCCATGAAGCCCCCTGAGCCCATACTCTCCCCACACCGTGGTCACAACACAGCCTGGGGTGGGGGCAGTGGGTCAAGATCCCCCCAGAGCCCCTGGCGTGGGGACCTGGGGTGTGTGACCAGATGCTGGGCACCCACCCTGACCTCCTCCCAGCCCCTCTGCACTCCTTGAGGGTGACCCTGGTGGGATGGGGTGTGCTGGGTCCCCCTGGGGTGTGGGCACCCTGAAGTGAGAAGGGGGCCCCGAGCAGAGACCTGTGGCCCCGGCCCTCCCCAGGGCTCCAGTGCCAGCCAGAAGCATCAAATATTAACGGAGGCAGTGGAGGAGCTGAAAATAACCCTCCCTCCAAGGGAGCTGACCCAGATCCGGCCAGCCCCAAAGCTGGGCTGGACCCAGACCCCCAGCCAGCGCACTGCTGGGGCCAAATCCAGCCCCTTCCCCTCCTCCAGGCTGCTCTGCCCTCCTGATGCCAGCTATATATCACCTATATATTATGCAAATGAGCTATAAGGGCTTATTATGCAAACGCAAGGGGGCTGGCACTGCCTGGCGCTGGGTGGTCCCCGGGGCTGGCCCCGACGGCTCAGAGAGGACAGCGGGGATGGAGGGGGCCGCATCGGTGTGTGCGTCCGCCCGGGTGTCCGGGGGCTGCCAGGGAACGCTGCCCCATCCCTCTCCCCTCCTGTAGCGCAGAGGGACCCCCCCCGAGCCGGGCCAGGCACCTGCCCCACTGCAGCACTCACCCCCCAGGACGGCCGGTGCATCCCAGCATCATGGGGAAGCAGAACAGCAAACTGCGCCCAGAGATGCTCCAGGACCTGCGGGAAAACACCGAGTTCTCCGACCTGGAGCTGCAGGGCTGGTACAAGGGTTTCCTGAAGGACTGTCCCTCGGGCATCCTCAACGTGGAGGAGTTCAAGAAGATCTATGCCAACTTCTTCCCCTACGGTGACGCCTCCAAGTTCGCCGAGCACGTCTTCCGCACCTTCGACACCAACGGCGACGGCACCATCGACTTCCGAGAGTTCATCATCGCCCTGAGCGTCACCTCCCGTGGGAAGCTGGAGCAGAAGCTCATGTGGGCCTTCAGCATGTACGACCTGGACGGCAATGGCTACATCAGCCGGGAGGAGATGCTGGAGATCGTGCAGGTACTGGGCTCCCTCGCCCCACCGCGGCTCCTAGTGTGTGGTCCTGCATGTCACCCTGGCGTGACAGTGGCCGTCCCCTCCTGGGATGCGGGCAGGCTGGGGACATGCACCCTGCTTAACCCCTGGCACAGGGCTTGACAGTGCCTGGGACGGAGCCTATTGCTGTCTGCAGAGAGCCGCTCGCTGAGCTCTGTGGCCGCAGGGATCAGTCTACCCCAGGGCATCCCCTGGTTCTTCCCTGTCCTGGGGACAACTGTTTGTCACCCCGTCCCAGGGCTCTTCTTGCTGGTCCCGCTCACCGTGCTCCTGGGGAGGGCTGGGTGCACGGCAGCCGTCCCCAGGCACCCTGGGGCAGAGGGACATGTTGTTGGCAAACTGACAGGAGATGCTCTCCTTGCMCAAACCATAAGCTGGTGGCATCGGCATCAGAAGGTGACTCACAAGGCCATTGCGGTGACATCTCAGTGGGCATCTCCTCCCTGCGGGAGCAGCTCCAACTGTCTCCTGCAGCCGGGTTGTTTCCTTGGGGCTGCTGCTTGCATCCACCCCGGCTGCGCTGGGAGCTAAAGCTCCCCGTAGCCTGATCGCATGGGGAGGGTGTTAAATGCCAGCCGCGTTCCCAGGGCAGCAAAGCCCGGAGCTCTGTCCTCTGTCTTGGGTGGATGATGGCAGGCACCCGCCTTGCACCCACCCTCATCCCCGTCTCCCACTCCCAGGCCATCTACAAAATGGTGTCCTCCGTGATGAACATGCCTGAAGATGAATCGACTCCGGAGAAAAGAACGGAAAAAATCTTCCGACAGATGGATACTAATAACGACGGTAAATGAGAGGAGATGGAGGGGATTAAGGGAAAGGTCTCATGGCTAAATCTGGGGGTCTTGGAAGGAGCCGCACGCATGCTGATTAAATGGCTTGTGTCCGCTGGGGTGGCTGGGGGGAGCCCCGGCAAGCGGAGGGGCTCAACGTGCTTGCGCAGCCTGGGGAGCGGACCCCAGGGGTGCTCACCCCAGGTGGGTGGGTGTCTGCGGTGCTGGGAGGTCTCCGGTCCTGCGTGAGCACCCAGGACGGAGTGGTGGCTGCCAGGCTGAGCCCTGTCCCCCCCCTGCAGGCAAGCTCTCGCTGGAGGAGTTCATCAAAGGTGCCAAGAGCGACCCGTCCATCGTGCGCCTGCTGCAGTGCGACCCCAGCGGCGCCGCGCAGCTTTGAGCCCCACGGACCCCCGCAAGCCCCTCACGGCCCCCATGGCCCCCCACGGCCCCACGCCACCCCCCAACCCTGCAGCCAGCCACTGCCACTGTCCCCTGCCTGGGCCCCGCGGTCCCCACTGCCGTGCCCCCACGGCCCCTCGCGGGGAGAGAGCTGGAGCCCAGCTGAGGCTGGGGCAGGGGGACCCCGGGGGGACGGTCCCCATCGCCCGGGGGGCTCCTGCCCTGGCTCAACTGGGGGAAGGAGGATGGAGGCAGKGTCTGCCCCGAGTGAGGACGGTCCCCCCCAGCACCGGGGGCTCAGAGCAGGGGGATAACCCAGCCCGGTGAGAAAGGCTGGCGGCAAAGCCACCGCTGCATCTCCGGCAGGCGTGGGGACACGGTCCAGGGGACAAAGACCAGGTGGCTCGGGGGCCCCCCAGCACCCCCACGCATGCACACACTGCCACAGCCACGGGGCCGGGCCAGCCCCTTCCCCACGGCCAGCGCCCGGGTGGGGGCCACAGGGAGGGGACGCGCTTCTGGTCTTTTAATACCTGCAGAATAAAGTTTGTGTCAGTGCAGCCAGTGGTGGGAAAGGGGCCATCGATGCTGAGGGGAAAGTTCCTCCCCGCAGGGTCTGGATCCAGCCCGGTCGCCTCCCTCGCTGCAGCCCCAGGCGACCTGAGGCCACGGGAATGGGCTCATGTGTCTTGGCTGGTGGCATCCAGGGGACGTGTCTGCCCGATAGCCAGGCTGGGGGGCAGCCGGGTCCCATCGCAGGGCTGTGCGGGCACTGGGCCAGGGCAGGGCTGGCTGGGGCACATCCATGGGGTCAGCCCTTGGGCCCCACTCAGAGCTGGGCGGTTTCCACACTGTCCAGCCTCAGCAAGCCCAGGCACTGCCCAGGGTCGGGACTCTCCGCAGGGGCYGCCTGCAAGGAGACCTGCAAGCCAGAGAGGATGATGAGAACGAGACCGGGGGGGACGAGAGCTTCAGGTCAGCAAGTCCTACCACTGTTCCGGAGCCCCCGAGCCCAGCYGGGTCTGTCCCAGCCCTGCACGGGAGCGGGTCGGTGCGGGGCCCGGGGACCAGGAGTCACCTTCCTCCGGTGCRCCCTGCGGCAGCAGCGGCTGAGGCGGAGGAGGTCGATGGTGAGCAGGAGGCAGCGGATGCTGAAGACGATCTCCATCGAGTCGAGCAGGAGGGAGATGGCCCAGAGGGACAGCGTGGAGCTCTGCGGGGACACGAGGGGTCAGGTCCCCACTGCATTCCCCCATGCCCAGTGCAGGCATCCCCAGCCCCAGCCCACAGGGGACTCACGTAGACACGGGTGGGATCGAAGGGGCACTCGCGGGAGACCGGGGCGAGAGCGACATTGGCAAAGGTGCAGGGGGCCAGCAGCACCCGGCCCTGGCTGCCCAGCGTCAGCCCGATGGAGACAGCCAGCCCCAGCAGGCAGGACAGGCAGCCCAGGCTGCTGCTGGCACTCAGGGTGAAAACCGCCCATTTCTGCAGGAGGGGAGAGAAGAGGCAGCGCGGCAAGCCAGGGCCATGCACGGCCGCCTGTCCAGGCTCCCTCCCTGGGGACGGTCCCCGAGCAAGGGGACGTGGCAGCCGTGTGCGCTCCATGGGATGGCTACAGCCCGACGGGTGCTGGGCGAGGGGCTGCGGGGCCGGGGGTGCTTACGAGGGCGGCAGGGGCAAGGTAGCGGGACAGCATGAGGGCAGCTATTCCACAGGAGATGGTCTGCGAAGAAGCGCGGGAAGGTCAGCGATGCGTGGYGGCCGCCTGCCCCAGGGACATCGGTCCCCTTTCCCTCTTGACATCRTCCCTGAAAGCTCGTCTGTCCAATCCAGCATGGTGGGGGGCAGAGCTTCATTTCCCCCAGCCTCCACCCAGCGACAAGTCCCTGGGCATTTAAACCCCCCCAGTTTTGTGCTAGAAAGACCTATTTAGAGCAGGGAAGGGGAGATGGAGCAGTGTCCATCCTGCATCCCACCTCCTACCCACCCTGCATCCATACCACATCCATCCCGCATCCTCCTGCATCCACTCCGTGTCCCCCCATACCCCTCCTGCACCCCACGGTACCAGCAGCGCGGAGATGACGGAGGCGGTGTTGGCGATGGCGTACTGCAGGGAGATGGCGTCCCGGGGGTTGACCACGAAGCGGAGGACAGTGCCATGGACGAGGGCACCAGTGATGAAGTTGAGGTGCCCGATGATGAGGAGGATGAGGCCTGTTTTCATGAGGACCCTTTGGTGGCTGCTGGGATCGAGGTGACCTGAGATGGAGGGGAGAGGAGGGCTGGGCAAGGAGGCTGCACGGTGTGGGGTGGCCAGCACCAAGCTGTCCCTCCTGCCCTTGCACCAYGCTCAGCACAGGCAGGGGGCATTTGGGGACAGCCCCAGAGGACGTGCCCCATGCTGGCAGGGGGACGAGGCAGGAGATGATGTGGTGGCAGCCACTGGCAGCCCAGGTATGCAAACCACTGCTCCAGCCGGCTCTCCTGGGACCGGGGCGGCGGCGTGGAGCCAGCGGCCGTGGGGACAGGCATCCCTGATGGGGCCGGGAAGGACTGGGGCTCCCCGGAGCGATGAGGACACTCTGGGGAGAGCAGCTGCCCGTAAACCACAGCTCCGGCGCTGGGTCTCGGCACCCAGTGTGTTGAGGAGTGACCGCAGCAGCAGCCGGGGTCTTCCCCTGTCAGGACCCACCCCGGGGTTGCTCTCCTCAGCACCCGCCGTCATCCGGATGCCCAGCCCAGCTCTGTCCCTGACCCCGTCCAAGCTCCTCGGCTCCCCTCCCTCCCTGCCTCAGTTTCCCTGCAGGAAGGCAGTGCTGGAGTCACGGGCAGGGCCGGGGCACCCTCCCATCACGATCACCATGCCAGACCCAGACTCACCAACTTGACACATCTTCGCCGGGCCAGGATCAGGCCATCAGAGCTCCTTGATGCCCCCAGGGCCTGCCCTGCCCTCAGCCCCCGGGTTGGCAGCTGGATCCATCGGGGTCCCCACGTGGCCGGGCAGGACCAGGGCTGGGATTGGGATCAGGACCAGGCCACCGGAGCAACTCGCCTGCTGCACCCCACTGCTACTCCAATTCCTGTTGGACCAGCTCCCCGGGACGAACAAAGGGATAACTCCACCTTCGCCTGCCTCCACCAAGGGGAAGCACAGCCCTGTCCCCACCCCTGCGCTCCCCTTGCTACCGAGCCGGCGGCCATGCCGTGGCATGCTGTGCCGTGCCGATACYCCATGCCGAGACAATGCCACGCTGCCTCATCCCCTTCCCCATCCATCCCCGGCACACTCGGGTCGGTCCACCCTAAAGGGGCCACCCTAAAGCGATGGCAGCAGGCTGGGATCTGGCCAGACCCTTACATCCGAGGCCACGGGCTGAGGGTCTGGGAAGGGGCAGCCCCTCGGGGTGGGATGCTGCCAGACCGCAGGGCAGAGATAAGCAGCATCGGGTACCAGGGATCAACCTGCAGAGAGAGGGAAAAGCAGAGGGGTCAGGATGGGTGCCAACTTCCCAGAAGGTGACTCAGAGGAGCCAGTTTGGTGGCAATTGCTGTAATGAAGCTTCCAGGGAAGTTACTGATAGCAAGAGACTGAGTGAGATGGGCTGGGGACAACAGCTTGCCAAGGTGGCTGCGGGAAGAGCAACCCGGCTCTGCTCACCGGGGGTGCTTTGGGGAGCCTTCTCACTGGCAGGAGATCCTTGCTAAGCGATGCTCTCTGCAAAGCTCGTTGCAGACACGAGGCACCAACAATTTAATTACAGGGACAGCAATGCAGCCCTGGCTCCTGGGACTGGTCTGGGGAAGGGCTTGGTCCAGGCAGAGGCTCAAAGACACTCGTCCCTAATATCCGCCTGAGCCACCAGCCCAGCCCTCAGCCTCCTCAGATCCCTTACACCCAGCAGCACTGGGAATTTGGCTCAGCACAGCATTAGTCCCCATCCTTCCCCTCTTTTCCCTGGGCAGCAGGGCCGTGTACAGGTTAAGGGGGAGAAGAGAGACCCTCTCCCTGCTACAGCTTCAGGACAAAGCAGGTCCGGCCACTGCAGCCATGCGTGGCACATGCACCGTCCCCGTTGCTGCTGCAGACAGAACAAGGCCGTCACACCACACTTTCTAGAGGCAGAAGAGGAGATGCCCCCATTTTCCCCATGCCTTGGGCTAGGGCAGTGTTTACAAACTCTTTAGCAAAAGGCAAAGGCAGGCAGAGGATTTCACCGTACATCTTTGGAAAGGATGAGCTGGATGCGAGTCGAATGACAACCAGAGTCTTTATTCAAATAGTCCCTTAGGATGTTTGCAGACATACAGACACACGTACATATTTACACTCTTACACACCTCACAGAGCTTGAACCAATAAATTAAAACAAAAAGAGGGTGGGGGATTTTTTTTCCTTTTTGTCATGTAAGAAACAGCAACTCCCCGAGGCGAGGCTGGGGAGCCAGCTGGAGAATCGCAAACAGAAGCCAACACAGACACAACCCTGCCCCAAAAGATGCAATGACAGCGAGTGTGCTTTTCAGCAGGAGGCCACTTCATACTCTGGCTTCGATGCACTCCAGTTTGACTATATCATCCAGCCTGCAGCCCTCGGCTTGGGCACAGTGGCTCAGGTGGGCACTTGGGCTCTCAGCACCTCTAGCTTTGGGGGTCTGTGGGCAGGCTGCTGCAGTCTGAGAGTGGGGGGAGTCGCATTCATCCGACGTAATGTCTGGCACATCGTCCGACTGACTGTCAGAGCTCTCCAGGTCACTCCGTATGCTCTCAGGCTGGGCCAGGGTGATGTCCCAGGTTTTGCTGACAATGCAGTCCTTTTGCTCACAGCTTTGGTGTTTGCACGTCTGCTCCTGCTCACCATCCTCTTCCTCCTCCTCCTCCTCTTCCTCATTCTCTGCCATTTGGGTGTGGACATGCAGAGAGTCCTCTGTACTGCTGCCACTGGCCAGCTGGTAGTGACTTGGTTTGGCTTCGATGTCCACCTGGATCTCCATGTTATTGCACTCCCTGCAGAAACAAGCACCCTTGAGTTACTGGGTACAGTTACTGGGTTCGACTGGGTCACCACCAGGCACTGCATCACTGTACCAGGAGGATCACATTTCCCAAACATGAGCAAGATGCTGCTCATCACCCCATGGCATCTGGGAAACAACACCACTCGCTGCTCTCCTTGAGTCCTCCTAACAGCAGCCAAGATCATCCCCAGGCTGAGCCAGGAACTGAACTGGGAAAGCATCAGAGTCCCCGCGAGCAGCCAGTAACAGACCTTGAGAGTCCTGAGCTGCAGATCCCCTCCTCAGCCTCCACATTACACATGAAAGCTGCTCCCAAATTGTCCCCAGTTGTCCTTCTGTGCAAGTAAAAGGATCAATCCACTTGCCAGCTACAGAAGAGCAGGCTGGTGCAACTACAGTCATCTCACCACCCACAACAGCACCTCACAGAGCACAGATTTTTCCAGGGCACCCACTACCAACACTCTTCTCACCATCGCATGTCCTCCTACCTGTCCTGGGGGTTGTAGGAGCTGATAATGGAACCAGCCATGGCTCGAGTGCTGGCGTTGTCACTGATAGCCCCCAAGCTGACCGAGTCTTTGGGGAAAATCTCCTTCTGGACATCTGCCTGAACTTCCAGCCTGCAGGAAAGAAGAGGATTCCTCAGAAATGCCTTAGATGGTCCCCAATGGGCACCAAACAGTCACTGTTCATTATGGGAAAGCAAAAGGCCCTCTGTGCTGGCCCAGCTCAGCATGACAGAGTTTAACCCCAATGGTTCCTCTCACTTAGTTTCATTTTTGGCTCTATTTAGGTAAACCCATTCTGTTTTCCATGACGAAGGTAAAGTTGTGTTTATATCCATGACTCACACAATTCCTGTGAAGAACCGATTTCCACAGATCTAGCACACAGCCATGATTATATCCTGGCTGCCATATCAACACGTGTCTCTAATTACCCAGCAAACTGACTCACAGTCAGGTTTAGAGGAAAACTGTGGTGTAACCTCCTGACTTGGAAAGCAGTGACCCTGCTTGCTATAGGCCACTAGAGAACAAGAAGCATCAAAGCCTCTAGGCTGAGATCAGAGGACTGGAAGATCTTTAAGCAGGCCACGCAGGCATCTCTGCGCCGTTCCCAATTAACCTGAAGCAACAGCTCTGCAGTTTCAAGGAGCTCAGTAGGGACAGAAACTTGTTTATCTTTTGTCCTCCTTGCAAGAACCAGCCTAGCACTGACTGCAGAAGTAGCCTGGTCTGCTGGGACTGGTTATTCTACAACAGACCAAGAAGTGAAAATATTAGGACATGACTCCCAAGTCAAAGAAGGACCGCTCACAGTCCTGGAGAGCTCCCCAAAATAAGCCTGCTCAACCAACATAGACCTCGGGAGCCTCTACCCCTTTCTTGCTGTGCCCATCAGTTCAGTTACCTGCTGTACTTCCCCTTGCCTCCCGAGAGGACACCACCACTCAGGGTACCGCCTGAGAGGGCAGCGAAGCTGGCCGTCTCGCTGTAGTTGCCCTGCATCACGCTGAGCCCATCGGTGGGGCTGCCACTGGTGCTCAGCACACTGGTCAGCCCCTCAATGCTGCTTTCGCCAATGCTGGGGTTCTTCAGGGCTCGCCAAGCATCAGCCACTGCGGGGAAGAAGAGCACAGGAATCAGAATCAGCAAGGGAACCGCTCGGCTGCGATGGTGCTGGCAGAGCTGGGGGTCAGACAGTAGGCAGCATGTGTCTCATCTCAGACTGCCTCCCTGCCTTGTCCAGGGCAAGGAAGAGCTGAGATTTTGCTTTGAGAGCTACGCAGCTGATCACCAGAAGACTGAAGCAARTAACTGCTTCTAGCCAAACCCAGGTAAAGACAGATGTTCAGATTTGGGAAATGTTAAGACCCCCTACCATTTCATTACAAGAGGCAATGACAGGATCTCGCTTCACCCCCTTCCCTTCACCAGTTATCACATTACCTGTGATTGGTCCATCATCTTCATCAAACTCGATTTTCACACCCTTTCCATTGGCGGTGCTAACTCCACAGCCACCGCCTCGGCACAGCGAGATCGGCACAACACCATAGACATAAGCCAGCATGATGGGGACTCCAATACCTGGAGAGTAGGATGCACTGAGTTAAGAGGAGCTTAAGGCTGAGCTGTGTTGGGCAGACAGAAAGGACTCTTCAGGGTAGGGACTCTCTCAGTTGTGTTTATGCTGCTTTTAGAGGTTCTAGTTCACAACTTTGCAGACAGACAGTGAAGGAGCCCTTCGTTTGTGCTGCGGCAGTGCAGAATGAGGGAACCCCAAGAGCACAGTCAGCCTCGGCTGAACGCCCAAGACATCAGCCACCAAACCAGTCCATGGGTTAGAGACAGCTCTGTGTGTCAAGGGACTCCACTATGGGCTGCGGCACAGGCAACTGGTGCTCCGGACAAGCCCTGTGCTGGCTCCAGGACAACTCAAGCACATGAGGATGTGCAGCCTGGATGTGAAACGGAGGGATGTGCCCAGAAGAGCACACAGCAGCAGCGTGCAAACTGCCCTTTGGCCACCCCCATCTCACAGGGCTGGGCTCCCCACTCGTCTCAGTGACTATTGGCCCACCAGGAGGGACAGGGACTGTGCCCACTTACCAACGCTGACAGCAGCGATGACTGGAGAGGCAATGACAGACAAGGTGACCCCACCAGTAATGGCCAAGTTCCTCTTGTGCTTAGAGGTTTTCTTTCCCTCGTACCTGCTGTGGATCTGACAGAAGGAGAAACACCAGGTGAGAACAGAGCCTGGCCATGAGCAAACACCAGCAGAAGACATTAATAAGCTTGTGATCTTACAGCCTTGTCAGCTGCATTAGCCCTTAAAGAACCTCATCTTGACCGCAGATCTCCTCACAGATCAGATCTAGCAGGTGGGTCTGTGTTTAAGAAAAAGCAGCAGCTACAAATATAGTGCTGACATGCCATTTCTTCCCTCTCAATGCCTCTTTATCAGCACAGACACACAACAGTATCACGCAGTTTGGGGCAGCAGGTCAGCATCAAAACTCGAGTGACTTATGCAAGCCAAAGTGTGATGCTCAGGGTCCAGCCACTGTCCCATAGAGCCCATCATCACAGGATGTGTTAAAAAGGGATCAGGTTTCTCCTTGGGTGCTCCTGGTTCAAGGCAGAGGCACAAGAGCATTTGAGGGGACTTCAGCCTGAAGGGCTATCAGCCACCACCTTCCCTCTCCCCACACAAAGCCCAAAAGGTAAGACAAGTTTTAGAAGAGACAACTGAATTTTGGTTCTATGAAAAGATCCGCCCTTCCTATCAGCTCTAAATTTCTGGTCAGATGCCTTGAGTACAGAGAACGCCCCAAAAGCCCCAGATCCCTCAGCTCCAACCTTGTACTCTCCACACTTACCTTCCTCCCGACATACACAGGGATGCCAATGACCATAGCAGGAATGGCAATGCCAGCAATGAGGGAAATGCCTACAGGAGCACCGATCAATGTGCCCAGCTGCCAGAGAATCTTCTTTTTACGACTCCATGGCTTTTTGCCCCAGAATGTACAGCCAGAGGGGCTTAATGGAAGGAAAAGAAGAAGAAAAAAAAAAAAGAAAAGAAAAAAAAAAAAAGACATTAACACCACAGCAATTCCTAAGTGTTCCTGAGACCCCCAAGTTCAACTTCCATATGAACAAAACCCAAAACATAGGAAGCAGGTAGACAACACAAAAAAGGTTTCCCTCTTCTCCCCCCCCCCCCATCAAGATTAATTTGCTCATCAAGGTGATTATCACACTACCGAGCCTATGTTTAATATCCAGTATGCCAAGAGCTCTCAAATGCAATTGTATCAGGAGGAGCTTTTCTTGGTGTGGAAGAGCATCCTCATACTGTAAAGTGGGAAAAAAGTTCAGCTCTTTGGGTCAGAAAGAAGAAAATTTTGCTGACTGATTGGAGAGGCAGGAGGATGAAAGGCCAACACATGAAGTGAACTCCTCCAACCAGCCTCAGAGAAGCATGTGCTACCCCACCGGCAGGAACCCAGGCGTGCTGCTCCCCTCCTCACCTGAGGTAATGCAGATCCGAGATCTCCTTCATACACAGCCAGCAGAACTCGCAGCCACACACCGCACAGGTCATGTGGTTACAGCTCCCATCGTTCATCTTGATGATGTAAGCACTGCAACGCGGACACGGCTTGATGTCATCAGCTACAGGGAGGAAGCACAGGATTGAGTCGGACTTTCTGTGCTGCGAGTATGAAGAATCAACGAGGGGGTTCTCGTTATGGATTGAAACCTTTGTTTTCTGTGTGGGCAGAACGCTTTTGCTAAACACAGATAAAGTGGGGATGGTTGTGTCTTTAGTTTATCTTCAGAGCGAGAAGATAATATTGGTGAGACAGATCCCACCAAAGCCATTTGCCTGGACAGCAGGGACTGAGAACAACAGTCACTTTAAAAGCTTATTCTAGCCTTGAACAGGACATATTCCAGAACATGCTTAAATGCTGGGAACAAGTCATACCTGCCCTGTGCTAGCCAAGGCAACAGCRTAAGAACGAACCATTACTAAATTGCTCCACTAAGGTGATTCACGGGCCAAGAACAACAGAACAATTGAGAGAAGGCAGCATCGGAGAAACTCCGAACCTGGCCTTCAAAAGCAGCCAAAAGGGTAACTTGGTCTGCAGCCGCACATGGGAGTCCRGTGCAGAGGCTGTCCAGTCCCCAGTTTGCTGCTGGCAGAGCAGGGTAAGGGTCCTTCATCTCTTCCTTAATTCAAGCATCATCTGATCGCAGTTATGCAATGGCTGTGCAGTGGTTCAGGGCTTTGCTGGCAGCCTCTGCAACACTCGACAATATGAAATCCAGCTGCTGAGACCAGCTCACACCTTATTAATCACTACATTGAATCCAGCAAGAACRGGGTGGGGAAAAACCACTGTCTCAAGAACCTCTCTCAGTGGCTAAGTGCTAAGCTCTTCCTGGCAGGGATCTCCTTTAAAAGGGTGTAAAAACTCAGAAACTATTTTTTGCTTGCTGGTTTGTACCGCAGGCTGTGGTAGTATCTATGCTGTCCATTATCAGGGACCTCTAACTGGGGCATGTTGAACCTCGACATACCACTAAGCCACCTCTGAACCACCCACGACAGCTCCATTCTAAGTGTATTAACATTTTAACTCTTGACATAGAAGGAAAAGCAGGGTGTTTTGTTTCAGGGTAGGGCGGGACTTTATGAAATGGCCTTACTGCCCACTTCCAGAGTCAATACAGTTATTTTTAACGAATGCTAACTCAGTAGACACAGCAGCTCCTACCAGGCAGCGTAGGAGTCTGTGGGTTGGCATTTTCTCTGTACCTGACATTACTAACACCTAACATTGCATGGAGCGAGGCTCCCCACACTCAGCTAGGCATGAATGCTACTCTTTACTACCGCAGCAGGAAAATTTGAAGTTGCAAGGCTATAAAGTACCTATTTGTTCAGGGTTTAGATCAGCAAGAAATGAGAACATCCAAGATCAAAACAGCCACAAGCCTAGCTGGGGCGGATGAGGGGAGCTGCCGTGACACAGAAGGACCCAAAGCACATCATCACCTACTGATCTGTTTTGCATTCTTGGAGGAGCCCACTGGATTTGTTCTAACGCACACGAGAAGGGGAAATGACTCTGGAGTTTCACAGCCATTCTCACCCGTGGCTGCTGGAGACCCTCAGCTGTGCCATGCAGCAGTGTTCCCCGCAGGGCACTAACACCCCCCTGCTTTGACGGGATGGGGTTTTGCACACGTGGCTCTTTCTGCACTTCACAGGCATAACTGCAGCACCGAGTAATCAAAAAACACGTGAATCCATACCCGGCCCGGATTCCTGCCCGTAACTGAGGCCTGATGTGTGCTTGGTCCGTACTCGGAGCGTCTGTGCCCTTTGCTGGCGGGCCATGTCGCAGGTTTGGTTGGGATGCCATATCTGTTTGCAGTGATAGCAGAACTCCGTCTGGCAGCCGTCCCTCTCGCAGGTCAGCTTGGGGCAGCTGGCACAGCCGTAGGCAATAACTGCATAACTGGAGAAGGAAGACACCGGGTGAATTAGTAAAAGACAAAGTTATCAAGCCACAGTCTGGTGATCCTTTTAATTCAGCCTGCCCAGGGGCAGCACGGGAGGCTGTCGCTGCCTGAGCTGCTCTGCCCAAAGCAGCTGTTTGAAGAGCTGCTGCAGTGAGATCTCAGGCTACACCAAGCAACACGTGCCTTTACCCCTGGAGCCTGCAGCAACACTGCCCTGCGGGGCAGGTCAGCAGAGTGGGCAATCAGCCCACCTCTCCCGTCTCATTTCTTTCACCTTATTTCTGATCACTGCCTGTACAGCAGCCTGCACGCTAGACAAATTCCTGCTCTCTCCAGTCCTGYGGTTTGCACTGCAGGGCCTGAAATTAAGTAGTGCTAATTGGGTTACTTGGGGCAGATACCTTTTATACAGACAGCTTACAATATTGAATTCTCTCCTCAACAACTGCTGGCAGTTCTCACTGTCAATTCACACAGACCAGATTTGTCTTGCCCAGTGTGCCTAGCTAACAGCTTGCTGTTTCTGCCGATTCAGGCTCCTCGGACAGGTTCACACTGCTCTTTCCAGGCAGCTGTGGCTAAACACACATACCCCGGTTCCGTAGGACAGGCATATGGGTGGATGCTATACGGCCTGGAGGTGTCTAGCAAAGCTGAGGCTGTCCTGGGCACTTCTATCAACTGAATGATTCTAAAAAAGTGGAACAACAGGGGTTTCCACGTGCAGCTATCTCAAGAAGCAAGCTCTTGTTGATCTCCACAGAATTTCCTTTTTCAAGAGCAGTGAAGAACAATGCTCTGCCTCCAGAGTAAGCCAAAACTTGAATAAAACCAACTGAACATGCAAGAGAGGGAGGCCAGGTTCAACCAGCTCACTTTTTCTGAAGTGTGACGCTTCCAGAAGGAAGTGCGCTGTGTACCCAGAAGTCTAAGCAGCATCACCAAGTACCGCTATAGGAAAGCTGACTTACAGTCATCTAGGATGCGGTTGTTTCCACTGGCAGGGGCTGAACTGAGCAATTCCAGAAGTGCCTTCCAGTTCTGCGACACCAGTATGGCAAAGGGTATTTTTGTTGATCATTCTCAGTATTTTTGTTAGCGGTCAGAGAATAACTCCTATTTAAGGTTTTATATTTGAGGCTTGTGTAGCTCAAGTTGTATTGCCTCTTCTCAGAGGCAGCAGCGTGAGAACCACTGAATGTGTCATACCACAATGATTCATATCCCGTGGGAGTTTGAGCAACTTCATCCTGCCAGGGTACGACGTAATCACCAAAGAAACAACATCTCTGCACCGAGCGCAGGGCCGGGAGGCACGACTACAGGGTCTCCGCGTGCATCAATGGCTGCACGCTCCTGCACATGAAGCCAATATTGGAGGAGAGATGGGATACAAATGGCCTGGGGGTTTGGGAGGGACAAACTTGACCCACATTGACTCCTACGCATCTTGCCTAGGGAAGATCCCACTAAGCATCCTTACCCTGCCACTATCATACAGCCAAAGACCTACCCCTGGCAAAAAAGAAGAAAAAAAAAAAAAAAGCTTTGTCTGACCAGTTGTGTTATGACAGATTGCTATTTCAAATCATAACAGCGGGTTAGGAAAGCTCAGTGTAATATATTAAGCAACCCCATGCTCCAAATTAACCCCTCACTCGAAATGTAGAGTTTTTCTGAACACTCAAGCAAATCCTGTGAGAAATGAAAATTGTCATCATTTATATTTTATTCCTAGAGCTGAAATGACAAATATCATGAACAAGCCCACAGCTGTGGGGAAACAAACTACATGACTTTCTATTATGGAAAGAAATAACACATCTCCGAATTCAAGGTCAACTAGAAAGAGGCTATTGAAGTGATGTGCCTAGGATGAGCCACGGCAGGATCTGGACGGCCAACACATGCCCCCTCTTCACCTGACCTCTGACACATCACTGCGTTAAACAGCCGCTTCCAGGCTCAACTCCAGCAGACGAAAAGGGAAACTCGTCTGACTTTTCCCCACGCGGCAACGACAGCGAGTGTCTTCCCGAGACCCCAGAAATTGCACAGCATCGTTCCCAGCCCACTCCTTCAATGGCCACGAGTTGCTTCCGTCCCTCCTCCTGCTGCTCTGCAGGAGTCAGAGCCTCACCAGTTGCCTCCAGCCTCATTCACCGAGCTCAGCCTACACAGCTCTGTTTCTTTAAAGGTTCTGTTATTCTCCCAAGCTTCTAGGGGAGATGCAGTGTGACAAACACTAGACAGCGATGCCGCCTGATTGTAGCAAGGGAAAAAAAAAAAGCTGCAAACATAGAAAATTATTTGTATTGCGATTGATGGCGCATCAGTTGACCAGTGTTTCCATGGCAACACGCACCGGTGTTGTGTTGCTGCTCCTCCTCCTCCTCCCCGGCAGCACAGCCAAGCTCTTTCATTTACGAAAGACTGCGGTACGTGTGGAAGGCACAGGATGCTGCGTGCCACACGCCCAGGGTTTCGTCTGCCATCGCCCAGCAGCCCCTCGCTGCCGGCACCTCGGCGGTGGGTGACACCCAGTGCTGAGCATCGCCGTGCCCCCAGCCCTACGCTCCCGCTCTGGCTCAGTACACCAGCACTACTACGGTGGGAAAGCCCACTGTAAATAATTCACACCCTGACTTTACATAAGCACAGCGACACAAGCTCACTGGGAAGAATGAATAGGGTGATTAATTCCTCTCCCTGCCAGAGGGCTGATTCCAACAGCCTTTGTTTGAGTGCTACAGATGCACTAGTAGCACTGGTCCGCAGCGACCCACGAGAGCTGCCTGGTTTCCAACAGCCAGGTCACCTCTTGCTTCTGCTGGGCAGGTCCGAGGACGATGCCCATGCATGTCATCTGGCTCACCTTCCTAGCAGGCTAACCAGGGAGGAGGCTTTTGCTCACACGAAGAGCTGTGCGTGACAGCAGTCTGCCCAAACCCCCAAAGCCACTGCTGGATCGGACTCAGGCTGGGTTACTATCAAAGAGGCAACGCCCTCCAGGCCATGCTGGGGCCGGCTCCTTCCAACCAGATAGCCTGGGTGACGTACATTGCATTTACATCTTATCCTGAACACAGATAAATATCACAGCAGCCAAAGAGCTGAGATTCGGTAAGCAGGTACCGGACTTTCTCTAGCTGGTTAACAGCAGGGACATTCCCTCCAGTATTGCTCTGTGGGCAGCATAACCTGCTCTATCTCTCTGATCTTATCCCCAGCGCTACTGAAATATCAAGATCTAGCACTCGATTTTGCTTCAGAAAGGAGCAAAGCTGTTGTTCGCTATTAACGTTGCCCTGTGAGGAAACAAGCCCTTATACAGTGATGCTCAGAGGCCATGAAATGGGTAACCTGAGCCAGGTTAACCGATTTGCATAGGAAGGCTATTACAATGCTCTGATTAAATCTTCACAACCCTCCCACCACGCTTTCCATTTTGACTACTAGGTCAGACTTTCCTTTCATGTTCTTGCTACCCAGAATTGCAATCCAAGCTGAGTTCTAGCTAAACTTTGCAGCACGTCTCTTAAGTTTCCCGAACAAAGCCCTTTTCCAGGCAGCTTTGGCTTACACTCAAATAGAAACCTACCAGAGCTGATTTGAAGGAAAAGAGAAGAGAAAATGAAAGCAACATGCAGATAACTGTAAAGTCATCAAGCTTGGCTGGCTGACTTCTGGACAGACAGACATTTCCTCGCTTAGGCAATGGATAATGAGTCAACATCATTCCTCTGTGCCATGCATTCACGTCCTTACTGGGAAAAAGTGACGGTTTATGGTTCCTTCTTCCCCACTGTGGAAGCTGCAGGGTGTCCCCATGCACTGTCCCCACAGCTTGCAGTGACACACACGGCCGGGAAACTCCACGCTTCCCATTTGTGCGGAAAAAAAAGCTTTCTTTTAAATTAGGGAAACGATGGCTCAGCTAAAACCCCCTTCAAGTCCTATCACTCATACCCGATTTGTCTGTATTTCCACAATCCCCAAGGTCAAATCCTAGCGCTCTAGCGAGGTAGTAGGGATAGACGGAGTGTCCTTTGGGTACCCAAGGCCCATCAACTGTCCTGAAGAGACTGCTGACAAGCAAACAAAGAACACCTGCAATGAGGGCTTTTCATGGGACTCATAGGACCAGAAGTGTGTATCAGCAGCAGCACCCCACTGGGGGTGAGCTGCCCCTCCCTGCGCTGTTCTGGGACCCTGGTGGGGATGGGCAGCACCCCAGCAGGACAGTGGGTGGGATGCCATCCCCAGGACCTGCTGGGGATGAGCAGCATCCAGCTGGGACAGTGGGTCCAGGACCATCCCAGCTGGGACACCATCCCCAGCTGTCCCAGGACCTGCTGCGGACGGGCAGCACCCTAGGGGGACAGTAGGTCCCACTTCACCCAGCTGTCCCAGGACCTGCTGGGGACGGGCAGCACCCCACCAGGGTGGGGGTCTCCCTTCCCTGAGCCATCCCAGGACGGATGGATGGGGCAGCACCCGATGGGGACAGTGGGTCCCCCCCTCCCCAGGCTGCCCCAGGACGGAGGGAGCAGCACCCCACCGGGATACCGTGTCCCCCCCCCCGGCACTCACCCGCAGTCGGGAGCCGGGCACCAGCGGCAGTCGGGGTCGGCGGCGAGGCAGCGGCGCAGCATGAACTCCTCGTACTTGGCGACGAGGTGCGGGGAGTCGCGGAGGAGGCGGCGGATGTCGGCGGGGTTGAGGCGCTCGCTGCACTCGGGGCAGCAGATGTTGACGCGGGACTCGGTGATCTCGATGCGCAGGTACTGCCGCAGGCAGGCCCCGCACGACCGGTGCGGGCACGACAGCAGCCGCGGGGCGTTCTCCGCCGGCTGCCGTACCAGGCACAGCGGGCACTCCAGCTCCTCTTCGCCGCCACCCTCCGGGACCACCGCCGCTTCCTCGGGGGGCGGCGGGGGCTGCGCGGGGGCTGCGCGGGCTGGGGCCGGCAGGGCTGTGGATTGGGATGTGGATTGGGATGTGGATTGGGATGTGGATTGGGAGGCAGACGGCGCTGCCCGCTCGCACGCCCGGCGCGGGGGGCCGCGCAGCAGGCGGCCCGGAGCGGCCTTCCCAAGGGCCGGGGGGGCCGGGGGGCTGCGAGCCCGTTGTTTAACCCCTCTCCCCCCCGCTTCTCCAAATAGATATTTTGCAAATTCCCCATTTCGTTGTGGCTTCCCCCCCCCCTCTACGGCCTCCATTGTTCCAGGTTCACACTGCCACCGCCGATAAGGGGAAGGAAAGCCCCCGG
>JAYKAV010002766.1:811216-846763 GCA_035582835.1 Phoebastria nigripes | reverse complement strand
TCCCCGTCCCGCGGCAGCGGTGCCCCAAGTGGCTCTGAAGTACCTCAGCGGCGTGGGGCAGCGCGGTAGCGCTGCGCCCCCCTCTCCACACCCCGGCTCCCCTCAGCATCCCGGCTCCCCTCAGCATCCCGCCCTCGGCACTGACAGGGCCGCAGGACTTGGCCGGAGCATCGCTGCCCACCCCGGGGTGGGCCATCGCGGCCTGCGGGCCTCACCCAGCCAGAGGCTTCCCCCCGTCCCAGGCCTGGCGCTAATGGTGGGTTGTGAAGGGGCCTGGCGCTCTCCGGGGGGCGGGTGGAGGGCTGTTCCCCCGGGGCAGTTTGTTTTTTAACATGTCTCTTGTTGGAGAGGGGTTGTCTATAACCACAGGAGTCCCCTCTCAATTCATTCATCTTGTCCCTCACTGCGTGGCCCTCCTTTACAATATTTGTGAAGAGTTGTGTGGAGATTTACTCACCCAGGAACTCTTCCCCGATTTAGCCTCTTTCATACAGAGGCACTGAAACTACAACCCACGTTCTTACTGCAGTCATGCAGAAATTTAAAAGCCTCCGTTTCCTTCCAGGGTTCCCCCATGCCCACAGGGGTCTGTCAACCTCGTCTCCCGTTCAAAGGCAGATAAGCTAACGGGAAGGACACTGCCTCCTACTATGCAGGGGAGGCGAAGCAGAAAGATCTGCTGTGTCTATGAAGTGCATGTTAAATCGGTACAGAAGGGGCTGCTTTCCCTGTAGACTGTCAGCTTCTGACTGGACAGACTGTAGTTCTTCATGTGACAAGACAAGTGTGGCTTCATCACTGTCTTCCAGCTATCGCCATTCCTGAAATCAGTTCTCTCAGCAAAGCCTATTTGCATAGTTATTACCAGGCTTCTTCCCAGCTGTGCAGGGCCCTGTTCCGTGCCTCTGGGATGGAGAACAAGGTTTAGCGAACCGAACCCAGGCTGACGGTCAAAAGCACCTGGGTTTCAGTGCTCACGCTGCCTGACTTGCTGTAGGCAAAGACCCCGTGCCTGTCTGTACAGCAGAGATAATGATGATGCTTCCCCATTTGATGGACGGGAGAATGAAGGCACAGAGGGAGTGAATCACCTGCATAAGAGCACACAAATGAAGCCTCCTCCTCTCCTAATAGCCTTCAGCTCTCCTGTTACCTTCCCTGTGCTTTTCCTCATTAATACTGTGTCTGCCATACACCCCTCARTGCTTATCCCAAGATGCCTGCTGCACCCAAGTCCTTCCCTAGAGCTTATGATCCCCAGACATTTGTCAGCTCTCCCTCACCCCTGCTGCACTCCGGCATTCCTGCCACAACACACATAGCTTTGGCCCAGCTGGAAGTTTTGGACCACACTTAAGATTGGCCTCAGAGTGTTAAATTCCCGCCTGGGATCAAGAACCCTGTTATTAGCGAGCTAATTTAGCAAGGGAGCCAAACAGTTCTGCTCCAAGAGAGACAGGGACGCTACAAGGGTGTCTGTGGAGTGTGTTGCCCCTGAGCAGTGTGAGCTGCTGAGCTCCAGTCCCTGGCAGGCTGGCAGGTCATGGGCAGGCATGAAAATGCTTAGCATTTCTCTGACACTTCTGATGTGGAGCTCCCAGAGTGCACTGACACATGAAAGGATCCTCTCCCCATTTCACTAGTGGGAAAGGAAGGCCAGAGAAAAAAAGGAGAGATGTTGTACTGGTGTAAAACAAGATTATATTGAAATTAGCTATTCCTGTCTGAGATGGGCCAGGTATGAGGCATCTTTAAATGGCTGTCGCTACCCATCTGTAGCAGAGACTGTCTTGGTTTGATGATTTCACTAGAAAAATCACACTCCTGACTGAAATAGAGAAACCTGAACAGGACTTGTGTGTGGGACGGATCTCCCAGACAGCGCTCTGACAGCTCAGCCCTACGTCCTTTGCAGCGCAAGAGCACAGACTGTAACTAATTGTGGGAAGGTTTCATCTCAAAAGCTGATGTGAGACAGGCCTGAATTACCAGTAGTGCAGACGCAGAGAGACAGAGAGCAAAACCATCTGGAGTCCCTGGGAAAGGCATCAGCTCGCAATGTGCTGATGGGGCAGAAATGACTTTTCATTCCCGTGTATGAGGAATCATGATACAAAACAGGGCTGGGGGAGGCCAGGGTAAATTTGAGGGGCTCACACTGACTTCAGAGCTATCTTCCCTGCTGCTGAGCTGTGCAGACTTCTTGCCAGTCTTTATATGTTTAAGGGAAATGGAGCTCAGAGATAGACTTCTAACTGTCTTGACCCTGCCGTGGTCCAGACATACCATCTACTTGAAAACAAGTTCTCTGTGGCCGAGGTATTTCTCCATGGCGAGTTTCCATAGCCCTTGCCAGGAGCAGAGGCTCCAGCTCAGCACGTTCCTGACTAGGGAGCAGTTTGAACCCGGTAGTTTGTTTTGATTCAAACTGAAAAAAAAAAAAACCAGCCAGGACCTGGGGCTGGGAAGGAGAGGGCACGGAAGTGGGCTGCCAGGGAGGGAAGGAAAGAGGCTGGTTGGAAAGTCACCGGATTGGGAGTGAGATCAGCTCAGCCCCTCCCTGGGGCTGCAGGGAAAGCGTCACCAGTCTGACCATTCAACTGAGGGATATTTGAAAAGATAAACAAAACCCCCAAAAAATAGAAGGGGGGAGAATTCAAACGCTTCAGTGAACCGCTCTGCAAATCCCAGCTCTGATAGGCAAATTTGCTCTTGCTTACGCTGGCAGAAAGCTGGAAGACTGCTGACTTCCCACCCCGCTGCTTAAATCAGGGCAGGATTTGGCACAAGCGACTTTTAAAACCGCCTGAAAATGCCGTATCTCCCAGGAAGGCTTCCAGCAGCAGTGTGGGGCATGCTTTGCCCAGGCACCAGTTGGAGCCAACTTGCACTGCCCGGTGCTGTTCCCAGCCTGGACGGAGCAGCCGGGGAGGCTGCGCTGGGCTGAACCTGCCTTTGGGAGGCACAGAGCCACTTTCCAGAATACCCCAGCCACCCACACCCCAAAAACCCCCACAAAGCAAAGTGACAGCTCTGTCACTGGCTTCAAGGAGGAAGAGCCTCTGGTGAGGTAATGAAAACTCCCCTTCGTAATTCAGAGAGTGAAAGCAGAGGCTGGCTGCTGGGAAGGGATTGTGAAACTCAGCTCTCAGACTGGGAGTATTTGCACGGAGGGACTGGGGTGTGCTGTGGCCGGGAATATTGCTGCGGTGAGGCGCTGGCAGGCAGGCGCGCTGGCTTTGGTTTGCAGCTGATAAAATAGAAACTCCGGCTTCTACCACGTCCCACTTGCCCGCCCCCCCCTTTCCTGGTTACCCAGATAGCACAGGTATGGTACGTAACTGCCTGTTGCTCTTGTCCCTGGCCCGCAGGACGCAGGGGGATGTTGAAACAGCTATTTCGGGACATAGATTCAATCTGCCTAAACCTCCAGGTCAGTCTGGCACTGAGGTGTGAACCCCTCCCTGGAACAGACTGTTTTCTCTAGAAGTACATGGGTCTCCTCGGGGTTTCTCCCTCTTTACCCAGGCGGTTATTCATGGGTCACAGGCTGCGTTTCAGAGCAGATGGAGTTTAAAGAAAATCCAGTTCATGTTGCTGCTTTCTGAAACAGCCACAGACACGATGAAATGGGGGAAGGAGGGAACAGCTTTACACCAGGAATTCTTCCTTGTTGCCAGACAGGGGCACTCTGGAATGACTCAGCTCCGTTCTTGCTGGGCAGGTTGAGACCTTTGGCCCTGCTTGGGTGGGACAGCCAGGGCTGTTAAAGGGATCCAGATGCATCAGGATTCACCAGTGCCAAAATGCAGATGACAGTTTCAAGGGTCTGTCTCCTGAGGACCCACCATGGGGCACAGCCAGGTACGTGCTGTGACACCTTGCAGACAAACGTGAGAGGTTGCTGTAGTCACAGCATCTAGATGAACGTGAGAGGGACAGACAGACCCAAGTAGCACAAAGGTAGTTTTAAACCTCTCAGGGGTGCAGTGGGGGGTCTCGTCCCAGCTCTGTGCCCTGAAGAGTCACGCCAGGAGCATGTGGGCATCCCTTAATTCCTCCTTTCGGGGCCCCAGCTCCCCCGTGTGCAGAGCAGGGATGGCAGTCTTGGTCTGTCAGAGTGGTTCAGCGAAGCTTAACCCTGAGAGCTTTGAGATCTGTGGCGAGGGATGCTTTGCATTCACAAGGTAGCAGCTGTGTATCCAAGAACTGAAGCTCATTGGGGTCGTTTTCTGCCAGGGCCCTTGGGAAACACTGGTTTGTAATGACATGCACTCTGATCATTTCTCAGATGGAGATGTCATTAACAGCCATTTATGTCTCTCCAGGGAAGACACCAGTGGCTGGGGAGGGCTCTCCCCAGTGTGCAAATCTGCACACACTTTCTGGGTTGATCTAGTTAGTTCATGTTCTGTTTGCCTCTCGTGGTCCCCTGAGATGTGTTCAGGGAAGGAAGAGATGATTCTGCTTGACTCCCTTTTTCTCTACTGGACTTAACAAGGATTGACATTCTTTTAAATGAAGAGCAAAAGGCAGGAGATGGGAGCCCTGGGATCAGAAATTCAAGGCTCTTCCAAGAGGATTGTTCTGGTTTACTCTGCGGTTACACCTCCTCTCCCCTCCATCTCCCCATCCCACTCTGCTCCCTCCTAACACCCACATGCACAGCAATCTTCCACTCCCTGCTGTGACTTTCCAGGGAAGATGCTGTCATGTGAAATCCTGGGAGAGAGTTACCGTATGGAGCGCTCTGAAAGCATCGCGAGTCCCTTGCAGAACAGGCCTGCAGACGGAGGAACGCTACGCTCCCCCTCCTCGAAATCCTGAACGTGCTCACGGATGGAGGTGGGGGGAGCGGGGAATCATCTTGTAAGCTTGGGAGCTGCCTACACACATGGCAAGTCTTGTCAGCGGCTGATAAAAGAGGTGGGAGGTGGGGAGATTTTGAGAGGGAAGAACTTGGAGGCTCGCGTGCCCACGTCGCTCACCATCCTGTCTCCTCTAGGGCTCAGCCAGCCAGGAGGGCCATGGGCTTGGACCCGTCGCTGACACACGTGCATTGAAAGGAGACCCTGAACAGGGACGCAGAGATAACTACCGTCTACTTCAGTAATGATGTAAAGGTAGGGAGCGTTAAGCAATTACTTATGATAGTAATCTGACATGCTTTTCCCCTCTACAAAAGAAGCATTTCCCTTTGTAATAAAAGCACAGGCTGTTCTGATTTCTTTATACACCTGTTGTCCTACACACTCACTGTACAGCTTTGGGGATAGAAGTAACAATGATCCCCGCTCTCGATTCACTCTTACTGGTGACCTGCTATCCTTAATAATAGGGGATTTATAACTGAGAAGGTTTAGCACAGTAGGGTGCTGCCATCAGGAAAGTGCTGGTCTGATCCCTACAGTACGAGGAAGCAGCCAGATTCCCTCCTCACCCAAGTGGTTAAACAGACAATTATGTGTTTGGTGTTGGCATAAACACAGGCAAATTAGTCACTGGAGAAAACCCCAGTGCCTGTGACAGCTGGTTGTGGCTAGAAGAAGGTGGGAGTGACAAACTCCTCCCATAGCAGCAAGCAGCTGCCTGTCCGGGGCCCACTGTGCCAGGGTGGCAGTGGCTGGGCACTCAGCGGGGAGAGCCAGGTGCCACCAGCAAGAGGCACAGAGATGGCCTAAGGCAGGAACCTAGCACTGGCTCTGGAGGCTCTCCTCTCTCCTCACTCCCTGAGGACAGCTGTTTTTCAGGGTGCTCAGCATCCTGCAGGCTGTGAGCAAACCTGGCTGCAGCAGAGGCAGCAAGGATCAAGGTGAAATCTTCAGGAGGACCATTTGCGGAGGACTTAGGAAGGGTTTGTTCTGCCCTCAAAAGAGCAGATGCAGAGAAGCTAGAGCACTGGCATGGAGCTTGATTTCTGCAAGGAGAACGGAGTGAGGCAATGGCCTGGTTTCCAGGAAAGGAGAACAGTGTGTCACAGAGAAGGCATTGAAAAGACCTGAGGCTTCTGCCTCAGCTTTCTGTCTCACTCCTGCAGACACGTGGGTGCTTGGGAGTTCAAAAGGCTGAACTGGAGGCTGTCCTGCAGCTGGTGCAGGACAGGAAGCTGTGGTCTTCTCCTGCAGAGCCGTTGTTGGGGCATAGACCACAAACGGTGTCCCTCTCTCTGCTGGAGATCCCCGCATGGCTCAGCATCTTTCTCCCTACAGCGCTGACCTTTGCAGTGGGAGTGTGGGAACCGGAGCTGGACGGGAAGGCTTGGTACAAGGCACTAACTCTAGTGCCCAGACCCCCAAAGAGACACTGGCAGCCCTTCAGCACCATCTCAAAACCTCAGAGCATCTCTGACATCCTTTCCAGCTGGTGCATCCTACAAACACAGGTAGGGCTGGGCACACCACACGTTTCCTCCACCTGACCCACCCATTTCCTATTTTCTGCAGACATGACAACTAGTGAGTTAATCCTGCAGGCCATAAACTAAGCTGTATTAGCAGACACCATCTGTCCTTTTTCATTTGCTGATGCACGACCTATTTTGCTGTGTAGTGGAGCAGGCGCTGCAGTTTCGGGGCTTGCAYGTTGCAGCGTCCCGGTTGCCAGGGTATAATCCACTGCTCGCAGTGACCTGCTAATGGGAGAAGACTCCAGTGAACTGAGCACCAGGGGGACCTGCTGTCATGGGCAGGTGGTGGCTGAAGCCTGTCCCTACATCTGCTTGGCCTCAAAGGAGGTTTGAGCCCCAGTCCCACAAAGCACCAGTTAACACCTGGGAAGAGAAAGGTCTCAGCAGAACTTCCAAGGACAAGAGCACCACTGCCCTCAGCAGGGCCTCTCCTTACCTGGAGCCCCTTCAGCAATGGCCATGGGAAGGTCACTGTGAAATAACACCCTCTTAGAGCCACCATCCAACCTTCACAGCCCTGCACTGGGGCTGGGGACAATAAAAGCGAAATAAGAAAAGTGAAAGGGACTGTTTTCATCTTGGCAGGGGAAGAGACACATCCACACTCCATCACTTGCCAGGAGGTCACGGAGAGACCTGAACATCTCAGATGTCTTCAGGACCATCTGAGAGAATATTAGCATGGGGCTCAAACCATCTGCTCCTGAGGACACAGATGTGGTACTTCTTTCCCCTGAGTAACAACCCTGAACTTCTCTGTCTCGGAGGCAAAGTTTCCAAAACACGTACCACCTTGGCACCTCCAGAAGTGCCGTAACACAGAGATCATTCCCATACCAAAGTGGGGTTCATGGGAACAGGCCATGTAGTGTGCTCAGCACTCCAGCCGTGCTGCTCTGGGCTGGGGTAATTCCTGTGCTTTACAGAAACTGAGCAATGGCAATCACAACAGGACAGGGAAAGACAGGAAGAGAATTCTTTCTTTATCCTTCTAAGGGGATCTGGTCATGTCTTGGAGCAGTCTGGTGACCCTTGTCTGAGTACAGAAGTACAGACATTATTAAAGGTCATAAAACCATCAGGATATTTCCAAGCCAGTTATCATATTTGACTTAACCAACTCTCAAAGCAATTCCAAAGGTTAGCGCCTTGCTGTGTGAAGCCGCATTTCCTCCTGAATTTACCAACTTTTTATTTAACTCAGTGCTGGTGGCAGAAATTTTCCCTGAGCTCTGAAATAAAGAGCAAGGAAATTCTGTTGTTGTGTGCTGTTAGGAGTCAGGGAGGGAAGGGAGTGCAGGGTGCTCGGTGCTAACACACTTATCTGTTACTCAGAACCAGGACGGTCACCGCTCACCGACCTCTGCCTTGGGTCCTAAAATCAGCCGGGGAGTTTTCAGCTTTCTGCCTCACTGCACAACAAAAGTGGAAGAGAGAGTAGGAGGAGTTATTCAGACTGACCTTGGCATTAGCCAGACAACTTCTTTCTGAGTTAGCTCAGTTGCACCATTTGGGCTTTCCGAGGAACTCTCAATCTGCTGGGTAGAATGTGGCCTGAATCCACCCACTTCTGTGCCATCAGCGTCCTCTGAGTAGCCAACGCTGGCTGCTGCAAGGACAGTGCAAGTAAGCTGGCATGGAGTCATTTCCCTTTCCTGCTAGTTCTGCTCCTTTCTCTTAGAAACTGGCTTAAGCTCTGAACCCCAGTTCCTACCCTGCTGCAACTGTAATCGGTGGTAACTTCTGCACAGCCTCACTGCCTACAGGGATGCTTGACCCCTTCGCAAATCTTGCTAAGCTTTGGATGCCCACAGCTTCCAGTAGCAATAAGCCCTGCTGTCTCCTTCCTGTCTTTGCCCAGTGTTCCCTTGTCCATGCTGTGGACACTCACTTGGCCTCCGCATCAGATGTGACAAGAAATAATACTTTCCTGCAAGATGCTGTGATGTCCCTACCACTCTCCTGCAAGGTGTGATCTCCATCCTGCACTGTGGGGAGAGGGGACGGTAGCTGGTGTCAGGATCTCTGTGCTAGGAACAAGGTTTACTTGCAGACTGACAGCTTGGGGTATAAATCCCCACAGCAGGACTGGTCCCAGCGTTTCTTATTTCTTTCTTTGTGCTTTGGGAAGAGAATTGACTCAAGAATTTTACTCATCTGAGGCCAAGAACAAACATCCCCCCTTCACAGGCCACAGCCACGGGCCTCTCCCGTGCGCCCGCCATGTGAGGAAGAGGAGCAGGGAAGGGCAGTGCTTTGCCAAGACTAGAACGTACCCAAATCTGTGACTACTTTCAGGAGGTGGGAAGAGGAAGAAACAGCCCATGCGGTCAGCCCTGGAAAGGGCAGTTCCTGCCGAGAACTGGCTGGGGAACATTCCCATTTTCATAACCAGCAACAGCTGTCAAAAGGGGAAAAGAAGAGTGATTCTGGACCCTGCCAGCAGCACCTCCCGTCTGCAGCCGGGACGGGAGAGCAGCAGAGTGCTCCCAGCACAGACCTCTGGCCCTGCAGCAAGGAAAACCTGTGTCATTTTCCAGAGAGCGGAGCCAGCACTAACCAGGTGGGAAATGTATGAGCGTCTCATTTTGAAAATCAGCTTGATCAGGGTTCCCTCGTCTCAGATGAGATCTTTCCCCAGCCTGACCCTTGGTTGCCAAGCCCCTGCCCTCAGCCTGGTTCAGTCCAGGGCTGCTCCCCCAGTGCTCTGTTCTCTCTGCAGGAGAAAAAGGTGGGCAAGGGGAGAGGGGAGCTGTAGTTTGGTGCGTCCTTCATTCCTGGGCCAGCATGGAAAGGTAAACGGGGTTTGTTCTGCCGAGGTTTGCTGCTTGACCCACCCTTTCCTTCCCCGGGCCTGATGCCATGACTACAAGCCCATTCTCTCTAACTTCTCTTCAAGCAGACCCCACTTTTACCGCAGCCAGGAAATTTCTCTTCTCCCTCTCTCCTCTCCCTCACCCCTCCACCACCACGAGAAACCCTCTTCCCTCTCTGGGGCTGATGTCATCTGTGGGTTGCCTTAGCCAGTGTTTAAGCAAACTAGCCCCTGTGCTGTCTGAGGAGGCTGGACTGTGCACAGCAGAAAACTGAGTAGGAGGTTTCTCAGTGTACACTGAGACCTCAAATACTTCTCTGAAATTAGGCCCTGCTGTTGCTCCATAGCATCCTTCTAACAGGGAGACAGCAGCTATGACCATCTCTCCTCTGCCCAGCCCTGCCCTCTCTCATCCAGGCTGCCATCCCAGTTCCCCTGAGCACCAGGAAAAGTCCAGTGCCTGCCACTGAAACAGCAATAGCTGCCAAGTGCCTCCGAGCTGTCTCTGAGTTACAGGATCCTTCCCCAGCATAAGCCCCGCAGTCTCTCAGGGGGCAACTGTTGGCAATAACAGCCCTATTTAAACAAAGCAGAGACAGCCTGACTTTACATGGCCTCCCTCTGCCTTTCCCTGCCCCCCTGCCGTCATGCATATTTGGGGAAAAGCCTCTCAAGGCAGCGCTGACTCCTGCGCTTCCCAGTGTACGTGCAGCTCAGCCACAGCAACATGCTGGGGTTCACGTAGCTCTGGGTCCTGCTCCAGCTATTCCCGCCCACTTTCCGTGGATCTCCTGCAGGATTCACAGCCCAGCACCCAGGGGTGCTACCCATCCCCAGACACGTAAGAACAGTGCTCTCAGCATGGGATGAGCACCAAAATTGCAGCTGGAGAACCTGGCAGTGGACACGGAGCAGAGCCCTGTCCCCGGGCTGAGGACCAAGAATGCCTCTTTCCCATCCGACAAGCCAAGGCTTTGAGCCCTGCCAAACCCCAGTGTTTGTTCCTGCATTTGGCAAGCAAGAGATGGCAACAAAAGCATGTGCGAGGCAGAAAGAGGAGTTCCAGTGAAGGAGGGAAGTGGGTTTCTCTTGGGTCTCTGTGACCTTTTCTGGTTTGGAAATGAGAGAGATGTGCAGAGATGCTAACAATGCATAGTGAGGGTGTTTCAACTGCCCCAGCAGCAGAACAAACCCCGTGGCCTCCTTGAGTCAGAGGAAACTGGAGCCCAGAGCCACAGCCCAGCCTTTGGCTGCCTGGGATGGAACCAGTGGAAATCCAGCTCCAGGGAGTCGGTGCCTTCGCCTGTTTGCAAGGAAAATTTGTTTGCAGCCATGGAGCCTTACTATGGGCACCTTGTCTTCCAGCCCTGGTTCTCTGGGATACAGGTCCTGCTGTGTGATGGGAACAGTTTTTCTTCTGCTGGCAGTGGCTGAGCCAAGTTCTCCCGGAGCCCACGGACTGGGATTTATATCAGCAATGCCCTTGGCCATGAGGATCCCATTGACTCCATGCTCACCGCCTTCCTTAGAGAAGCAAGCACAGAGAATGAGCTGTTGGGGCAGAGCCAAGAGAGGGGCTGAAACCAAAGAGAGTCAAACGGCTCCAGCAATGTCTCCGTGTGCTTCCAGACCTTCTTGCTTAACCTCTGAGAGAAAAAGCAACACTGGCAGGAGGAAATAAAAGGAGCAGGGTTCCGCGCAGGTAGGTTGGGAATGCACCTAGATCCCCGCAGAGCTGAGAGTTAAGGCCAGGTTTGTAACAAAGACAGAAATGCTGATTGGCTGAAGGGATAGTATTTCCGTTGGAAACCAGAGAACTATTGATTACTCAAGTAACCTCAGCTATTAAACAAACGGCTACCTCAGCAGAAGGAAATTTCAGCCTGGGTTTAGGGAGAGGATAGAGGGGACTCCAGGGTGGCCCAGGCAGTAGTGGGAACACACTAACCTGCTCTCCTTGACTCAGCTGCTGCGCTGCCTGCTCTCAATGGTACCAGATAAGGAGTGAAAACAAACATAGGGTAGGCGCCTGTGAGTGCCTGTGTGCACCCCTGCCAAAGGAACTGGAAAACATTCACTGCAGTGGAGTCATGGCCAAGATAGRCTGTGGAACAGGAAGGATTAAAATGTCTCACAGGACCTGGCTCAGCTCCCAGAGCCCTCTCTGGACACTGGCACAAGGGCAGCTCCTCCCGGTGCCCCAGACCTCTGCAGAGGCTTGCAGGTCCACAGCCCTCTTTTCCCAGGAGGGCTTGTGTTGCAGGCTGGGTACCAACACCCAGCAGAGCCCAAGTTCCCATTTATTGTATTTCTATATTATTGTATATCTAGCAGTGATAACCTATGGTAGGGACCAAATGCACAGGTAATACAACATGGCTGTGGAACAGGATCGCATGAAGGCACTGGGAGCATGTCAGAGACTCAGCTGCTTCAGCTGATGTGCAGATGCCAGGCTGTGTAATATTCACATGATCATCCCTTTTGCAGTGTAGGCAAGTATAGGGGGAACAGCAAGGAGAGCCAGCTGAGCAGTGGAGAAGGTCAAGGACTAGGAGGGTTGACTTGGCCTTTCTGCTTGTAGGAGGTCCTCATGCCATTCCCCCACTAAATTTTGAATAACCTTGAAAAAATCAAGTTGAAACATGACTTAGAAGCAGTCCTAGCTGCGTTAGCTGCTGGCCACGCAGAACTGCAACCTCAGGGACTGAAGCTGCAGAAAAGCAGCGTTAACTCCTCCCCTTGCCCTTCCCAAACTGCCCCCGGGAGCCTGGTTCAGGCCGTGCCTGGCAAGGTCTCATTTGGGAGTGCCTGGGCCCACCCAGGGCTGGCTTCCTCCCACCACAGCTGCCCTGTGCAGCATTGAGGGCTGGCACAGAGAGCTGCTAGCAGGTCCTCTCCTCCCCTGCCCACCCACGCCAGAGGCATGAAACACAGCTGGCCACACAGCCACCTGGGTGACAACACTGCAGCCTGCTCCTAAGCGCCTCCAAGCATGGGGCCTCCGACCCATTGCTCCCACAGAAGTCCCACACAGCAGCACAAGCTGTTGCTGTTTGCAGAGTTACCATAAAATAAGCATCAGTATGGCCACCCCGGGCCACTCCCAAATGCTCCCTATAGACCCAGCATCTGTGCTTTCGTGGAGGAGAATCATGCATCTCACAGCAATAGCCTTCCCTAATTAAAGCATATTTATGCTCCTTATTGCAATTCTGCTCTCTCATGTACACTCGAGCATTCCCGGCCACATTTCTCCATGGCCCCACTGCTGCCCCCAGCCCTTCAAATGACATGTGAAACATGGGAAATGTGTGAAAGTTATTTCAACAAAACAGTTGTGACAGGAGCATTGGCCTCTCCCTGTTCTTGGATTTCAAACAAGGTTTCTTCAGCCCTACTGAGTTTCTGCTTTGTGCTTCTTCCATCTCCACCCCACTACTGGTTTCTGACACCCACAGGGGTTACCAGCAATGGGCTTCTGACCCCAGATGTACTTTCCTCAGTCAGATACACATTGAAGATCATGATGGGCAAAAGGCAGGTTAGCACAGATTGAGTGGGTGCTAATGAACTCACTTTCTAGTTTGCTAACGTACTGCAGGGCACTGCTGCCCAGCCTGTGTGTAGGTGTAGAGTCCATACAACCCCTGTTGAGGAATTGGAGCTGTAAACCCACCAGCTTTTTCAAGCAAAAAAGAACAAGCCCAGCTTTTGGATTAGGAAGAGAGATGAAATTCACCCCAGGGCCATGGGCCAGCACAGCGCATAGGTACCGCTAGGCTGTTGGAGGGCACAGAGGTGACCGTCACCCCTTGTTCTCTCCACTAGCAGATCGGATCCCGTTATGCAACCGTTACGCTAAAAGGCAATAGGACATCCAGAGCGGTTTCAAGGACTTTTGTTATTTTGCCTTCCAGGTCTGCAAATCCCCAGGATCCACATCCAGAGAGCTCCCGGCAATAATTGTGCACCTCGCTGCCTTCCCCAGAACTATTGCTTCCTGCACAGGCAGGGCAAGTGCTGAGGCTGCTGGAGATGCATAGTTAGGATTCCCACCCCAAATGCACGCTGCCGGGCTCAGTCCCAGTGCACCAGCTCTGCTTACAGCCTCCTGTTAGCTAGATGCAGCTCAGGGGGACCAGGTCTCCAAACTTCTGATTCATTTCATCAATGATTCATGCTCTAATCCCAAGAGGGAACTCTGGTCACCTTCTCCAGAGAGGGAGCAGGGCTGCTCCCCAGTCCCTTTAGCCCATCCTGGAATTTCAGGTACTCCTGGCTCTTCCCAGCACACTGTCAGTGACACACACTGGTATCCTGGGGGGACGCATTTGCAGCTTCTGCACCACCCAGCCAGGCTCTGACCTAGTCTTACTGTCCAAGAACAGTGCCAGGCTGTCAGGGCATTGTATAATATTGCTGCTGCCCAAGAGCCAACCCACATCAGCATGTTAGCCAGAAAGATGCCGAGGCAGGCTCTGATCCTGCAGCCGCTCGTGGAGCCCACCCTGACCYGCTGCTCCCGGAGTGTCTCTTACCTCACCCTGGAGCCCACTCCCGATGCAGCTCTCTTCCCTCCGCAGTCTCCCTGGCTCTCCCTTTCCCACACCCCTTCCCTCTGCGCCACCTCCCCGGCGTGATGTCAGCGCAGCCCTGCCTCCGCAGCCTCCCCATCACACCCCTCCACGCCACGCAGCCCATCACACTCCACTGCTGCTTCCCTTCCCAACGGTTGCCACGGCGACAGGAGGGGGAATCCCATCCTCTGGTCCTCCACCTCCCAGGGCCTCGCTTGGTATCACCCACTGCAGCTCCTCCTAAAGAGCCTGGAGACCACGGGAAGGACAGGGTGACAACAGGGAACAGCGGCAGGCAAAGGCCAGTGATGGCCTTGGGGGAAGCTGCGGCTCAACATACCTGGAAGGGAAGGGAGAGCAGAGGCAGTCATGGGGAGCAGGCTGAGACAAAACAGGCACTCACCTTCTCCGCAGCAGTTACCACCCGTGTCCCCAGCGCTCTTCCCACCTTTCCACCCCCTCCATTCATTGCTCTCAGCCAGTTCTTTGTTCCTCAGCCCCACGTGCTCTTTCTGTTTAAGGGCTGTGCACACATGTACCGTGATTGTACAAACTCTCTACAGATGAGGGATTTGTGCTACTTGCCCACAGCAGGCATTCTGTAGTGACTTCTCCTCATTCCCAGGTCAAGGTTAGAGATCAGGTATCAATCAGAAACTTAAGACCAGCTCCAAACCAGACCGTCAGGAGTCAGTGGGCTCATTATTACTAACTGCAAATCCACAGTGAAAGTTTTTTCTGCAATCTCTCTTCACAGATGGTTTCATCAGGAAGGCAGAAGGGCAGATACTATATTTTCAGGACTGCAACACATTTTTAAACAGAAAGAGATGGCCCAGGGCTTTTCATCCCTCCCCCCATCCAAGATGCTGTTTCTTTTCAGCAGAAATATTGCTGCATTAGAGAACAGGTCACTTCCTCTATCAGTGAGAATTCAGTGTCCTATTTGATGCTGGTCCTTGTACTATAAATAGGAATTTTCCCCTTTTATAGTTGCTGAATAATTGTGTGTATGAAATATGAACACAGTTTTCAAAAGAGTGCCTGATAAGCAGCTTGCTGGAGTGAAATCGTTGAACAGAAGGGATTTACAGCACCTGCAGAGCATCGCATGCTGTGGAAAACATTCAAGGTCAACGCGACAGAGACAGGTCACAGAACAGATCCAACTACAGAGGACGTAGGCTTGAGCTAAACAGCCTCCCCACAGCAGCCTTTCCCACAGCACCACAACAATTCATTTCACACTCCACACTTCGGTAAGGATCAAACGGAAGAAACCCAGCTCAGAGGAGCCAAGACTTCTCCATCCCACGTACTAGAAAGCCAGGAGGAGCAGGCAGAACAGGTTTTTAAAACAACAGCAGGCTAGTAGAGAACACAATCCCAAACAACAAGGAAGAGCATAGTTTAACATACATCATCAAAAGAAACAAGGGAAGAACACCACAAACGCCAGAGAGGCACAAGCTTGCCTTCAAAAGAGAGAAAATGCTAATCAGAGGTACAGAGAGGTAATAAAAACACCAGAGCACAGAGACTGAATGGCGGAGCAGTGAGACAGCCCAATTATGCTGAAGAAACCAGTCATTTCTGGAGGAAATGGGCATATGCAGCCTGACCCTTTCTGGTGCCTGTCCACAGTGCCTAAACCAAAGCCCTGACCACAAGCAGGGCTGCAGGGGAGGTACCAAGGGCATTGCGGAAAAAGGACGACCCTCCATCTGCACATCAAGAATAGCCTTCCTCCGAGACACCTCAGAGAGCCAGGGTCAGGGTCCCTGTAGAGGCAGGATAAAGGGAGGCCAGGAAATGCTCTCATTTCTTGCGTTAGAGATTTTGCCCTGTGTAGCTAGAGAGAGGCACCGGTGGAGGGGAAGGGAAGGATGCAACAAGGTATGAAAGGCAGAAAGCAAATGAGCAGAAACAGAAGACACAGTACGTGGCTTCCAGTTACTGCAGGAGAAGAGAAGGAAGTACCATCAGCTCCTCCACACACTAGTGCTGCGAAGGGAGGGCGAAAAGGCTAGGAATTACATCAGTTAAAAATACCTGAACGGAGATCTGACCAGGAAGGGTCAGGATACAGAGGGGCTCAGTGCTTTCAGCATCACACATGAAGAACCAAGAAAGAGAAAAGCAGCAAAAGATGCCATTCCTATGGTGATATAAAGCATTGGAACACGCTCAGCAAAGAAAAGAGATAAAAGGAATTACAAGCCACATTTTCAACTGCACAGAACAACATCCTTGAGATAGGATCAGGCCCAAGGATCCACCCAGCTCAATTGTTAGTTGGCTACGCTGTCATCTGCCTCCTCTCGTCTTCCACRCTGTCTGCAGGTCAAAGAGGACACAGCAACAGATACAAAATGTAAAGGGGTTATTTTATTATTGATTCAGAGGTTAGACAAGGCACCATTTGATCTAGAAAGAAATGCAAAAAAAACCAATTAAGTGTTATTTTTGCAGTCAATTAAGAAAGTCTCTTTTGCATTTCTTCAGGATTGTGTGAATTCCAGCTTGGTCAAGATCACAGAAAAGCCACCCCATTGCCAAGTAAGGCAGGCTTGGACTAGAGCCGCAGCCCCCTCTGTTCAGCAGCAGAGAAACCTTGAGAAGTCTCTACGCCGGGGTTTAGGAATGCAGCAGAACAAGAAAAACAAAACTTCCAGGAAAAGACCATGGCGTCTTTTTTTCCTTTCCATTTCAGAAATGATGAGTCATTTGTTCATTTTGGTCCTCGCTGACAGGAAGCAACTTTAGAAAATCACAGCAAACCTTGCAGTGGCCTCAGAGTACCAAGAGCCCATGAGACAAGCCCCGGAAGTCCTGTAGAAGCCTGGAACAGCATCTAGCCCTACCCTCCTAATAGGTCAAGGACCTGCATCTGATCACTGGCAGAGATATTTCACTCTGTACAATTGTTTTGCCTCCCCAAACTGTGATTTCTGAGGAGAAGGCTATCCCCTCTTCACAATGATTCTGCTGAATAAGAAATCCGAACAAAAACCAACCAAATCAGCCCCCAAGCCCCTTGTCTACCACCTCCTTATTCCCCTCCCATCAATCGTAACCCCCTCCCAGCTGCCCTCCCTGCCTCCCCTGCACCCAGGGGAGGGCTGCAATGGGTGATGTAGCAGAGTGTGCAGCGTTTGGTGGTCTCTCATCTGGTTCACGGAGTCACTCAGCTGGAACAAATAGGAACAAAGAAAAAATAGATTTAGGGAAAAAAACCAAAATTAATCATGGTTTATGGCA
This sequence comes from Phoebastria nigripes, assembly GCA_035582835.1. Classification (NCBI taxonomy): domain Eukaryota; kingdom Metazoa; phylum Chordata; class Aves; order Procellariiformes; family Diomedeidae; genus Phoebastria; species Phoebastria nigripes. The sequence goes on along the minus strand of JAYKAV010002766.1, from coordinate 829,701 downwards.
GAAAAAAGCTGGTGAGCTGGATGCAAAGTGAGCAAAAAGGGAAAAAGGAATGGAGAGTGTAAGAACACATTGTTCTTGCTGTGGAGTAAAACCTTGACCAAATCCAGGAACACCAACTGGCTGGGAACCCCTCCTGCCATTATGGCAGCATGCAGGGGGCTGCAGCTCTCCCCTTTGACTCTCTCGAGATGCCAAGATAAAAGCTGCTTCCACTCAGAAATTCTTTACAGTCATTGAGATGCTGGGGCAGCTCTAACACACTTTCCTCTCCACTACCCTGGAGCACGGCAGTCCTATGCTAAATGCTATCCCGACCTCCTAGCACGCTGACGCCACGCGCCGGGGCTGCCCTTTCACAGGAAAGCCAGAGACGATTGACAAGGCAACAGCCATCTGGGGGATCTCAGGGGACTGCAGGCTGCTGACGAAACCAGCACCATTTATTTTCAAACCCTCTCTCCCCACAGTCACATGCTTTCAAGAGCAACAAGTCAACTGCTTTCAGTTCCTGGTGTTATTTCAAGTTTGCTGGAAGGGAAGAGGTTGTTTCCCTGGAAAGGATGCATGACAGAGAGCAATTTTCAGACAAAAGAGAAATTATCAAGAAAAAGAGCAAGGGATTCCTGAGGATTAGGCATCTGCTCTGGACACACAGCCCACAGCAGCTCAGTGCACAGGAGGGAGACAGGTCATCTCCTCAAAAGAGGAGGGCACTCAGTAACACTAAATCAGTAAACATACATGGAAGGCCAAAGGACAAAGTTTCATCTGGGCCAACCTGTATTTACAGCAGGGTCCTCTAGGAAGGGCTGGAATCCTGCATGGGCAAAGGTCATCACCAGCCTTGCAAGCTCACCATATAGCAGCGTAATAGCCCCGAAAAGCCAGGGTACTAACCACACCGCACACGGTGTCCTCAAACAGACAGCCTGACAGGGCTGTTTGACTTGCTCAAGAAACAAGTACATTTCCATGATCTCATAACGAAGGTCGTTGGCTCAAGGGTACATTAAGCCAGTGGTTAATAACGCTGTCTCTCAGGCCTTGAAAAATCATTTGTTTTGCAATAAGGCTTTATTTAGACTTTGGGATCAGGAGAAGCTCAACACATCTTCATCTCCTTGGCCAAAGCCAAAGCAAGAGTGAAGAGATAAAACCCAAGTCCTTTTCTTGTCCTCAGGAGATACCAACTTGCCACACACAGTGACTGTCAGACTGATCAGAGGCTTCATGTTGTTAAAAAAAAACAGCAAAAAGCATCTCACTAATACTTGCTATATTGGGGCCTACCAGTGAGGAGAGGCTGAAAACCTCCAGCTCTCACCCACCCTCTTTCTGCCCCACAAGCCCCATCAGAATGGAAGGAAGACAGGCTGTGCTCTCAGGTGACCTGTCATCCCACAGAAAATAAACCACATACAACGAGAACAAGTTCTCACCCAGCCCCGAGCAGCAGCAGGCTGCACTCACGCACACAGCCAAGCTATCCCTCCCACAGCTGCTCCCCAAGCTGACACACACACAGCCTTTCACATGCTTCCCACAAGCAACCCTGTGTTTCATTTCCTGCAGCCGACAGAGACCATCACCTATCCGACGCCCTGTGAAGGTCCTTCCCCCCACTGCTCAGTCCTGATCTCCAACCTTCTGCTAGTCTCCTGTGGAGCAGCCAGGAGGAGCTGAAAGTACAGCTCCTTCCAGGGAGCTACAGCTCTAGAATGAAACAAAAGCCTTTTGACCCAAAGGGGTGCAAACCCCATTTCTGGCAGCAGGCAGCTGGTGCTCGGGCTCGCTGCGACCTCTAGGGGCCAAGTCTCTGGCATCCGCAGACAGACTGACATTCACATATACTGAGATAGAGACCGTTAACAGCTTGTTTAATAGAGAATTAGCACAGCCCTGCCTTGGGCTGCATCGTCTTGTCCCCTCCTCTTCTACTCTGCTTAGCTCTTCACCCTCCCTGGCCCCAGAGCGACAGAGATGGAGAGACAGAGAGAGAGAAAAGGGAGAGCTCAGTCCCGGGACAGAGCCCTAAACAAACATAACCAGGTCTTTACATGTTGCTCTCGAGAAGGCTGCCAGGATGCTAGCAAACACCACGTCAGGAGACTGGGAGGCATCCACCGCCGCATGGATCCCTCGCTTGCTGTAGTAGGAGACCAGGGGAGAGGTCTGCGTGTGATAGGCCTTCAGGCGGGTTTTCAAGGCTGTTTCGTTATCATCTGAACGGCGGATCAGGGGCTCTCCAGTGACCTGGGAGAAGCAAGGGGACAGTCTCCAGCTAGCTGCAGCCTGGCACACTCCCCCCTTCTCTCCGCAGCTATGACAACCCCTGCTCCCCTCCTCCAAGACAGGCTACAATGTGGAGCTGCAGAGGCGATCCCCAGGTCCGCAGGGGAGAGCGGGGCAAACCCAGGGCAGCCGAAACAAGTCCCAGAGCAGTCACTGAAGAGAGAAGGATTCAGCATCGTGGTCTTTCCCCCACGCACCACTCTGCTTGCTAAAAGGAGCCCAAGGAGCCTCAAGAGCAGACACCAGCTACAGTTGCTCCCCAGGAGAGAAACCAGTCACAACCCACCACAACTTCAGCTATGGACAGAGTCCAACAAGTTCTGAGGCTGGCAGAGCCCAGGCCAGCTCTGCAGAAGGGCCATGCCCTTCACTCATCCCTCCAGGCCTCGCTCCCTGCAGYGCCGTCGGCTCAGGCTGCCCAGGCAGCTCCCCATGCTCCCCAGAAAGCCAGGACAGAAGGTACAAGAGAAGGAAAGAAATGAGTTTTTCCAGGGATGCTGCAAAGCATCAGCTAAACCCAAAGCAATGTAAGCTGTGGCCTTGGGAGCTCACATACATCGTCCTTCATGTGCTCTTTCGGGGGTCTGAACTCCTCGTGATAAGAGCGGCCACTCGCTGGGTGAATCAGCCTAAGACAGAAAGCAAGTGTCAGCAAAGTAGCCCAGTGCCAGGACAAGGTCTCCTGAACCTGCCACTCATCAGCACAGAAACATCCGCAATAGCAACCCGATTAGCCTCTCTTTATTAAGAAAAAAATCTCTTCTAGCTATTTCTGTACCAAGGGCCTCTTTAGGCACTTGAAAAAAGCAGCTGCGCTAGGAAATGGAGAAGGGATTTTTACTTTATGCTTTACTGGGGAAGGGGGCTAGCTCCTGGAGGTGCGAGGGTGACACAGTGCAACAGCAAACAGTGGGAGACGTCTGTGTGCCTGCACGACCACAACTGACCCTGGACAGGATGTTCAGCAGTGCCCGAACATGTATGCAATGTCCTGCTTAAGGGAGCAGTAATAGCTCCAGAGTAGCAAGAGCACGAAGACATTAGCTGTCAGACACCAGGCTTAAAGGCTGAGCTGGGTCACCAAGGATGCTGATTCATATCAGCAACCCCTATTTATTGGGCAACAAAGGGGCTCTGTTCAAGGTTGGCCCAGGARAGCAGGCAAGGGATCAGGGCAGGAAGGCTCGAACAGAGCAGAAATCTAATACAGACCAGCACCACAGCTAGCCCTAAACACTGTTAGAATGCCATGAGGATCCAAAATTAGGATGCTCTCCACTAAACTAGGAAACCCCACCCCGTGCACCGAGTGTTTGGGTGAGAAGAATTACCGTCCAGTGATTCTCCGGATAAGCAAGGAGTCGGGGATGCTGAACTCAATGACGGAATCCAGCTTCTCTCTCCTCTTCTCCAGGAGCTCATCCAGCTGCAACAGAAAACACCCAACTGAGAGGGGCAGAGGCACAGCCAAGGGACTCCTGTCTCCAGGGAAGAAGGAGATGCCAGAGCARTCCCAGAACAGGAGCCCACGTACCATTTCAGCCTGCTTCACCGTGCGTGGGAAGCCATCCAGGAGGAAGCCGTTCTTGCAGGGAGGGGAGTCAAGGTTGCTCTCAATCAGCTCTACCACCATCTCGTCACTCACCTGCAGAGAGGAGAGACAGGTACACAGTTAGGAGGGACACCCTGATTTTACACACAGCTGCTGTACTCATGCCAGTGCCCAGGCTGCATCAGACCCTTTTTACAGCTGTTCCTGGTCCCAGAGGCAGCAGCCACAGCGCAGGGCAAAAGCTGCGGGTTTAGACCTGCCCACGTCAGGGAAGCACTCCCTGCCATGGGTGTCAACACTAAGACATGGCTAATGAGACATTTCATGCCAGGGACACTCCAGCCCGTGCAGGGACTTGGCCCAGCGCTGTAACCTCACTGTTACAGAGGTTGCTGTATTTCAAGGGAGACCATCAGCTTGAAGAAAAACTCCCTAGATTTTTTTTTTTTTAAACCAATTCACAATACAAAATATCAACATAACCTTTATTTCCTGTTACTTTGCACCTTCACCCACACATCCCCCTCAGAAGCAGTCCTGGCCAGGAAGGGCAAAGCAGGCGAGTTGCTCATTGACTCTTGTAAACCTTGTGTGAAGGTAAATGCCCAATAGTTGCTGACAAGCTCTGGCCTCGCTGGATAGTTTTTCCCATATCATGATCTCTGCATACCATTGGGATTAGTGCCTTTTCTACACTGCAGCACTTGGAAAGTACTAACAGATGCTGCAGCCCCAACAATAGCTGTTTATTTGAGAGTAGCTCTCCTCAGCAGCGCTGTTTTCTCCAGCACATGCAGCTGGGACCCAGCAGGATTGGGGACCGGACTGTCACAGCACATGTAAACAAGAGCCCTGGAGCAGGAAGCGTAAGGGCGGGAGGCAGTTTGGGTGAAGCAACAAGTCACTTCTGTGCTTTCCTGATTACCCCTTTCGGAGAAAGGGGTCCTGCTTCGTAATCGAGCATAAAAACCCATCCCAGGCTCCAAATGCTGCTGTGCTCCCAGCTGAGTTATCTCAGAGCCAGAGTACACTGCTGGGATATACCTGCGGAGCAGCCCAGTGCCGACTGCCACACACACGTGGCAGATACCACCAGCCTTGCCAGATAACGTCCCTATCTTTCATAACCAGCTGGGATATTGCAGGCTTGGTGTTGCAACGCAAGCTTTGAGCAAAAGCTGGAGATAAGCCACGTCGTTCTTCCCACCCAGGGCCTGCAGATTCTCCGTGGGGTGTAACGAGCCCGTGACAGCCAGCAGCAATGCCCAAGATCTGCCCCACACCGCTTAGCTTTGGGGCAAGTTGCTGGAATTTGCTGTCCTTCAAGTTTCCCCATGATACTTCAGTCATTTTGGCAAGATAATTAGGTCCTCAGAAAATGAATGTGTCAGAGATCCTAACTCTTGGGGATCCAAAGCGTCTCCTTCACACAGCGTTATGCAGCACCCACTGTAACTACCACAGCAACACCCCTAAACCTATTTTCAGCTCACAGTTACAAGCAAATAGCATTTACGCAAGAGCTGGGATGTAGATTAACCCTCTGAACAAACTCTTCCGCCCCACAGGGGTCCAGGCATCATGTGAAGAGACACAGGAGCTGCAAAGCTCCAAGGATCCTGCAGCTCCAAGCATAAACCTTCACCTCAAACAGCGTTCAGGAGCCACAACCCAGACTGCACCCCGTGAACATAAAAGCACTGGCAGAAAGAACCAGCCCAGGGAGAGAGAGGCTGCTGGTAAGCAAGGAGCAATTTTGAAGAGCAATAATATTTTTATAAGATGTTTCTCCTGCAGGATAATGAGAAGGAGAACCCACACCCCTGCCTTCACCCTACAATCTGCCCTTCCTCCACTAATTGGGTTTTGTCACTGAGGCTTCTAATTAAGAGGTGGATTTTGTCTGCTCTCATTCCAGGCGCTGCCAGACCACCTCCCCTCCCAGCGCATCACCCCAAGACCCACCAGCTTCCCCGCGTCCATCGTCTCTTTGAGCCGCTTGCCCAGCTCGGATCCCGAGGCCACCATGGCTCGCAGCATGTCCCCGGTTGCCAGGTGGCAGACGCAGTAGGTCTCGGCCAGCTTCGGAGCCTACGGGAGAGGACAGACATGAGGTGAGCTCGCCATGAGGGTTTCAGGGCCAGGACCTCGGGGGCTGAGGCCCAGCCGGGGTTTGGAGCCCCCACACCGGTGGGGCCTTGGCCCCGCTCGCAGCAGTGGGATGGTCTGCGACCGGCCAGCACATGGCAGGGCCCGGCACGCAGCCCTGAAGGCCGGGTGCTCCGGGAGCGGGGCCAGGGCACCGGAGCCCCGCGGCCGGCCCTAGGGAGGGGGTCCGGGACAAAGGGCCCCGGGGCCCGGCTCCCTGGGGGCGGCGGGCCCGTATGCCCGAGCCCCCGAGGGAGGGGAGGTCCGGGGCCCTCTGGAGCGGGGCAGGCCGCACGCCCCAGTCCCTCGGCGGGGGAAGGTGCGGCCGGACGCCCGCGTCCCTCCAGGCGGGGGCTCAGACGCTGGGCCCGGGGGTGGGGAGGGCCGGACRTCCCGGTCCCGCCGGCCGCTCTCGAGAAGCGGCCCGGGACGCCCGCGTCCCTCCTGGGAAAGACCCCCGCGTGCCCCCTCACCCCGGTGCCCCCTCACCTGCGTGCCCTTGCCGGCGCCGGGCGGCCCCAGCAGAACGGCGCGGATGCCCTGCCGGAGCCCCGGGCCCGGGGCCTGCCCGCGGCCGCCCCCGGCCTGCGCGCTCGGAGCCATGGCCGCCGCCGACTGCGCGCCCGCCCCGCGGCCAATGGGCGGTGACGCCGGGGCTTCGCGCCTCGTGGGCGGGGTTACGCAGCGAGTGGGCGGGTCTCGCAGGTAGCGGGCGGGGTCTCGCAGGTAGCGGGCGGGGTTTCGCAGGTAGCGGGCGGGGTTTCGCAGGGAGGGGGCGGGGTTAGGCGGCCCTGCGTGGGTTGAAGCCCGCCGTGCTTGCACCGAGCGGTGCTTGCCCGGGGGCTGCGTGGGCCGCCGGCCTCTGCGTGGGATGAGTTCACCGCGCTGCGTGGGCTGGGCATCACGGCACTGCTCGGCACATCCAGAAGCGAGTGGGCACTGCGGTGCTCTGCACCACGCTGTCGAGACCCGGTACCTCTCTGCCCTCCTCCCAATGTGGTGCGCTCTGCACAGCTCCCCCCACCCTGCACGGCACAGTCCAGGGCTGGGTGCTGGGCCAGAGCACCGGGAAAATAGGCCAGGATCTCACAGGAAACAAGAGCTTCCTTGGCCCTGATTGCCAGGAGAGTCCATGGCAAAGCCAAGACCGCGGTGTTGAATACAGGAACCCAGGATAAGTCGGTCCCTCTCACCTCCTCAGTGGGGGCAGCTACCCCTCCACGCACAGAACGTTGTCTCCTCAGCGACACCAGGGAGGGAATTGCAAATTAACAAGAAGAAAAAAATCCCCTGCTCAGCCTGTAGTGTTTGCGGGATGGAGCAGTGGAACCATTCCAAGTGCACAAATGAAGGCAAAGCACAAATGCGGGCAAAGACAGGACTGATCGACCAGACGGGGCACCTGCATGTATGGCAGAGCTGGATCTGCTGCTGGGGAACCCACCGAAACTGGCAGCAGCACAACAAGGGCAGAATCAGTCCCTGACGTCTTCCTGACTACCTCCCCAGCCAAACAGGCGCTGCTCAGCCTTTAATCTGCAGGAAGCCTCGTTTCCCTGGCAGCAGTATTTCAGAGGTATTTTTGGCACTCTTCCCCCCGAGGGTCCCTGTGCACGCAATGCACGCACAGCCACGAGCGCCCTCGCACCAGGGCCGGGCTGCAGGCAGGCTTGCAGCGCTCCACACTGTCAGGCTGGGGATGAGCTGCTGGCACGGCGGGGACTCGGTGAGAACCTGGGGTGTCTGCTGGGGGCAGCCCCAGCCCTGGGAGGGGGTGGGCGAGGAGGGGAGCATTCCCCGAAAGGGATGAAGGATGCTCCGAGGTAGCTCAGCCAATGGGGTGGCTGGGTTTGGTTGCCATGGCCACAGTTGTGAGGCAGAGCAGGGAGGGGGGTGCTGGCATACAAGGGGTGCAGACCCCCCCACACCCTCTGCAGGGGTAGCTGGTCCAGGGGCTGGGGCAGGCAGGGAACCAGGGCAGGACGAACAGCCGCTGCTGGGGCCAGTTCATTCTCTTCGGAGACCCATGGGCATAATCTGTTTAAATGATTTCTAAGGTAATGGGGTGGGGGGGACTGCGCAGGGCTGCTCGGGAAGGTGGCTTGCCTGGCACAGTGAGGAGAGGGCCGGTGAGGGATGCCTGTAGATGCTGAGTTTTGGGAATGGTGGGTGGAGGGCATCCTGCTCTCAGTGCCCCTCTCCCTCGCTAACCCCTTGCACTGCCTCTCCCCAGAGACCTCGGACCCCCAGCAACAGCTACGCCTCGGGGTGCTGCGGGAGCTCGGTGTTCCTTGGGAACACGCCTAATCACCCGGGAGGGAGGCGTTGGACCTTGGTAAGGAGGGGATGTCCGAGGCTGGGGCATGTTTGCCCAGGGCTGGCAGGAGTGACCCACTTAATTGCTAATTGTTTCTGTGCCCAACAAGGACGGGCTGGGTGCTGGTTAGTGGTGTCTTTGGGGAGTGAAGGGTAAGGCTGCAGGAGTTGCTTTCCTTTCCCGAGTATGAAGCTCTAAGAGCTTCAAAACCCAGTTTTTCTCCCCATTCCCTATCTCTGGAGTTCACTGGTGGTGCTTGCTCAATGCATTACAACACCCTGCCACTCCGGGATCAGCGTGGTCTTTCTCCTAGTGCCCATCCAAAATGTTGTAAGTAGGTCTCTGCAGAGGAGGAGGTGGTGTGCAGCTCTGAGAAATGAAACCTGTCTCCCGCTAGCTTCGGATCAGAGGGACCATGTTCCTGTAAGAGCCCTGGAGCTAGACCTGGATTATTGGAGTGGAAATGTTTCCTGCGAGCTCGTGCTAGGTTTTCAGCTCCTTGGGTTATGGGATGGGCTGGAACCAGGGGAGGAGATTGTTAAAGGGAAGCGTGGAGGCTTAAAGCTAAAGCTCTGCTAAGTATGTGAGCCAGGAAACACCATGTAGCTTAACCTGTCCCCTTGTTGCACACCCTGTGTCATGGGAGAGATGTGAAACTGGAACCACAGCACGGATCCAGACCATCCCCAGGTCAGCCAGCCCATGCTGTGCTCTTTAAAGATGCTTCCCTTCTCATGGGGCTTGTGTGCCTGGGAAGGTGGGTCCGTGAGACTTCAGCTATTTGAAAACCACAAGGGAACTTCACCCTCTGCAACGTACAGCAGATCTAGCTACATGCCAGAGCGTGAGGGGACACGTTCTGGCTTATATAGGCCACCCGCTTTGCAGTGAAGTTGGCTTTGTTGTTAACTGTGTTGGTGCCTGAACTGCTGCTGAAGACAGGGCTGCTGTGTGCCAAAACAAAGCTCTAAGCTGCAGAGAAATGTGTCTCCTCCCCCTGGAGGAGATGCTTTAACCCACAGTAGGGCTCTCAGCTGAGGCGCTGGTTTGGAGGAGAGCAGCAGAGAGCTCTACCCTGGGCAGTGCTGCCATGTATGGCCCATGGGAGGGACGGAGAGCACCTTGGGGTGCAGGCTGGGTGGTGTACGCTGGTGGAGCTTCTGGGCCCTGCCTCTAATATTCCCTTTCTTTTTCCAGTGTGTTACATACTTAGAAGCTATACCCTACTCGAGGAGGCTTTAAACTAGTGTTAACCACACCTTGACCATGAATGGGTACTTGAACGAATCCAACTTCATGATGGTGGAGGAGGGCTTCACCACCAGAGACCTCCTGGAGACCCTCCTCGTGGAGCTGTGCCAGGCGGTAAGGGCTGGCAGCTCTGCTGCTCCCCGGCAGCCAACACCCCCTTGGCAGAGGCGGTCGTGGGGAGGTGACTGTTGCTTACTCTGGCTTTCTCCTAGAGCGACCAGCAAGCCTTCTTTGTGGCAGACCTTGGGGACATTGTGAAGAAACACCTGCGTTTCCTGAAGGCCTTGCCCCGTGTGAAACCCTACTTCCCGGTTAAGTGCAATGGCAGTGAAGGAGTGATACGGCTGCTAGCTGAGCTGGGGGCAGGCTTTGCCTGTAGCAACAAGGTAGGGTTATGGGAGGACAGCTTGGGATGAGCATCTTTTGGGCACTTGTGGGAGAGTGGCAGAGCTCACCCTCCTTTCCTAAGTTTCCACTCACTAGATGACATTTACAGGGGCAGGAGTCTCCCTCTGCTGTCAAAACCCTGCTGACACAGCCCAGAAATCCCTGTCCTCTCTGTCTGGTGACTCAGGCTTGTTCCCTTTGACCAACATTCCTGTCTCTGGAACTGGTGTCCTGGCTGGCAGGCTTGGCTGGTGGCAAGGCACATCCCTAGGGTGCCACTGCCGCAGCCGTCCAACTCTCAGTGGCTTTCAGGCTGAGCCTAAAGCTCCCTGCTCCCTCCTGCTTCTCATTTGCTCGCAGCCAGATTCCCAGGGAGGATCCAAAGTTAAGCCACTTACTTGTATGTAATTAAATAGGATGTGTTACCGGGAGGAGAAAGTGCAAAGAGTTGTGACAGCTCAGACCAGCACTGCAGCCGTAACCCTCACTGCAGCTCACAGGGGACACATGCACCAAACCCACGCCTGCTAAACCCACTTGTTTTCTCTCCTCCTGGTCTCATGCCGCTTGTAAACATCTTGCCGCAACCTGCCCCTGCCAGGACAAAGTCCACTGAGCTCTTGCAGATTTTCCCTGGAAAAGCCCAGGCTGCATTGCTGGCAGTTTGCCCTTCGCAATGCTGCAAGCTGGCCGAGGCCCAGGGCCGATCGTGGCCAGGCATGGGCAGCGCCGGTCCTGGGGACCTGTCTACATGCATGCCGTTTCTCTGCAGGCAGAGATTGCATGTGTTCAAAGCATCGGAGTCCGGGCTGACAAGATCTTCTACAGCAGCCCCTGCAAGCAGGTTGCCCACATCAAATACGCAGCCAACCACGGTGTGCAGCTGATGACCTTCGACAATGAGGTGGAGCTGAGCAAGGTGGCCAGGAGCCACCCTCATGCCAGGTACGTGTCTGGTAGCATCGTTGGAGTGGGGGGCTGGAGTAGGAGCTGGGGAGATGGCTGTGAGGTGACAGAGGGCCTGAAGACCACTCAACACAGCGTGGCTTTGCTCTGCAGGATGTTGTTGGGTATTGCTGCTGACTCCAGCCCCTCTGCCCATCCGAGCATGACCTTTGGGACCACGCTCAAGTCCTGCCGGCACCTGCTAGAGACAGCGAAGGAGCAGGCTGTGGAGGTTGTTGGCATCAGGTACAGCATATGGTCATTTTTCCATAGAGGTGCTCAGCCCATGTTGTAGGGGACTGTGGGGAGCTCTGCCTTGCTGGAACAACGCAGGGGTCCACGGAGCCACTGGCTGCTCTGGCTGGGATTGAGGTGGAGGTCGGGATCTGGGGAGGTTGACCCTTGTTGGGACCAATTTGGGGCAGGTTTGGCCCTCAGAGAGGGTCTGGGGGCTCTGTGGGGCCGGCCAGGCAGTCTCGCTCAGGGTGGTGTGTGGGAAGCACAGAGCTGCCCCCAGAGAATGATAATCCCAGTGCCGTGTCCCCTCGCTGCTCTTTGGGGACGGCCAAACCCTGCTGAAACAGGGACTGTGCCCTCAGCTTTCACCTTGGGAGCCGCGGTCTGGAGCCCCAGGCCTTCGCTCAGTCTGTGGCTGTGGCGCAGCTGGCCTTTGAGATGGGCACAGAGCTGGGCTACCGGATGCACCTCCTGGACATCGGAGGGGGATTCCCTGGCACCAAGGACACCAGAGCCCGGTTCGAAGAGGTACACGGCTCCCGTCACCTGCGCTCAGCAGGCAGAGAGCGAGGCCAGAGGGTATCCCCTGGGGCTGGCTCCCTGCAGAGGGACCGAGCTAACCAAGAGGGAACATCTTCTTCCCATCCAGATCGCTGCCGTGATAAACTCTGCCTTGGACTTGTATTTCCCAGACGGCTGCGGGGTAGAGATCATTGCGAGACCTGGGCGATACTACGTCACCTCCGCCTTCACCTTCGCTGCCAGCATCACTGCCATGGAAGAGGTTCCCACGGAGCAGCCTGGCTCTGATGGTAGGTGGGACAGTGGGACCGGCCTGCCTGTGTGCCCGAGCCCCCCTGAGCCTTCTCCCTGCTCTCCCGCAGAGGAAGAGTCTGGCGGCAAGAAGAGCCTCGTCTACCACCTCAGCGATGGCATCTACAGCACCTTCAGCTGCCTCCTGTTTGACAGCCCCTGCCCCAGACCTCAACTGCACAAGGTGAGGGTCTGGCCCGGTTTGAGGAGAGCCCAGCGGGTCCCTCACATCGCGTCCCGTCGCCTCAGCCGACCCTGCTCTCCCTTGCATCGTGACTGGCCCCAGGCTCCATGCCAGAGGAGAGCAGAGGCCATGGGGAAGAGGCTATGGTGGTGTACCAGGAGGGCCGTAGCCCAAGTCCATGGGCTCCTGGCGTCGGACCTTCAGGGTGGGTGGAGACAAGGCAGGTCACTGGGCACTGGTGCATCCTCATCCCCCGTGGCTGCTCCATCTCTCCCCTGCAGAAACCCTGCCCAGACCACCCCTCGCACAGCAGCAGCCTCCGGGGCCCCCCAGGACACGCAGAGGACCGCATTGCCGATGGCCTGGAGCTGCCAGAGCTGCAGGTTGGGGACTGGCTGATTTTCGAAGACATGGGTGCCTATACCGTCGCAACCTCGTCCCCGCTTGGGGGGTGTCCCCAGCCACAGATCACCTACGCCATGTCCCGCTTGGCCTGGTAAGAGACGGTCCTGTGTGAGCAGGGCAGGGCTGAATCCCATGGGAGATGCTGTCTTTCCCTCCAGCTGGGTTCTTTGTCCAAGGGAGAGGGTCAAATCTGAGTCCCCGAACCTGGAGATTCAGGGTAAAAACCTGGCCTCAGAGGCAAAACTCACATTTTTTATAAACGTTGACAGACTTGAGCCAGTTTTTCACTGGGAAAGCCACAGGCAGCTCGGCTCTGCCTGTGCAGACAGGGCTGTTGCTCTGGGGGACATGAGAGCCCCTGAGCTCCCCCTTCCCCAGGCCCATCCTGCAGCATTTCACGAGGGGCTGCTCCCCCTTGCTCCCCCTTGGGTGTCTCCCGCTTGCAGGAAAACCGTCCAGCTCTTCCAGGGAAAGCCACTGCAAACAGAAGACGACCGCGAGAGCATCTGCGCCCCGCTGTCCTGCGGCTGGGAGATGGCGGAGACGCTGTGCGTCACCCCGGTCTTCGCTCCGGCCAGCATCATCTGAGCAGCAGCGGTACCGGGGGGTGTAAATGTCCCACGGCGGCTGGGCTGCGGCAACGCCTCCCACCTCGCCTGCCGCCGGCATCGCCCCACTCCGCTCTCACGGGGAACCCACGGGTGAGGACTTTGAAGTATGGATCATAAATCCCGTTCCTCCAGCTCGGGCGGTGTCGTGTGCCTACCAAAGGGGTTTGGTGAGGGGGTGGGTGGTGCCGAGCAGGTTTGGGTTCTTTTTTTTTTAAGAGTTATGGTAATAAATGGTTGTTGAGTGCGGCTCGGGGTTTCATATGAGGAAGCCCCCCGGCTCTTCCTCCCCGCCCTGCGCCGGAGGCGGCGGAGAATCAGTTTGCGATAAGCAGTTAGCTGCGTAACGAGGCTTTGCTCGTTAGGGAAGGTGGAGCAGTTCACCCAAACCTTGGACACTGTTCAGGCATCCGTAGGGACCTCTGGGATTTCGGGGGGGGATGGAAATAGAGGGGTGGGTTCTGGGATGTGGGTATTACTGGGGGGAAGACCCGGGCCTGGTGGCATCCCCCCGCTCCCCGAGCTCTCGTCAGCCCTAACGAAGCCCCCTGTCCCTGGGATGTGTGCAGGGGTCCCACACAGGTACAGCACTGCAGCGGGGGGAGATGGGGACCGGGAGGCCATAAAACCAAAGAACAGAGACACTGCAAGACCCTGAAAGCCAGGGACTGGGGGAACTGGGGGGCACTGGGAGGACCCTGAAGCATGGGGGTGGGGTGCACTGGGAGCAATGGGACACTGCAGTGATACTGAGGGACACGGGGGCACTGAGGTGGGGGCACTGGGAGCACTGGGGGGGGGGCATTGGTCGGGGGAGCCCTGGGAGGACGCTGCGAGCCCTGGGAAGACACTGGGAGTACTGGGAGAGCCTCGGAGGCTGCCGCAGCGGCCGGCAGGGGGCGCTGGGGCGCGGCGTGCGGCCTCCCCTCCGACCCGCCAGGGCGCGCTGCAGCGGGGAAGGTTGCTCGTGCCGCTCGTCTCGCTGGCTCCGCCGGAGCCGCCCAGCCGTAAAGCGCGATGTGGGTGTCGCAGCTGCGGTCGCGCTTGGCGGCGGGCAGCGTCGTGAAAGGCCCGTGAAGGACGGCAGCGGTTGCAGGTCCGTGAGGTGCGGCGAGGGGGGGCCGGCCCTGGGGGTGTCAGTGTCGTGACAGTGTCCGTGTCGCGACAAGCGCGGAGTCATGCCGTTCTGGGAGTTGCAGCGGCAGCTGGGCATCGATGTGGACCGGTGGCTGCTGCGGCAGAGCATGGCGCAGCCCTACAGCAAGGCCGGGGCCTGTCACGCCTTCGAGCGGGAGTGGGTGGAGTGCGGGCACGGCCTGGGCCAGACCCGCGCCCGCCGCGAGTGCCAGCCCGAGTACGAGGACTTCATGGAGTGCATGCACCGCACCAAGCTGGTGAGCGCCGCCGGGCGGGGGTGCAGACGGGGGGGCACCGGGCCGGGGGGCGAGCAGGGGGCTCTGGAGGGTCCAGGCCAAGCTGGGGAGTGTGTGTGGGGGGAGCACTGGGGCGGCTGGGCTGGGCTGGGGAAGGGGCTGGGAACACCTGTGGCGCTGGGCCAAGCTGGGGAGAGGGTGCTGAGGGTCCAGGCCAAGCTCTTGAGAAGGTTTGGGGGCTCCGGCCCAGGTTGGGGAGGGGAATCGGGGTGGGAAGTGCTGCCAGGGGTGTTCCTGGTCATCGGGCGCCCTGTCCTGGTGGCAGCGGGCAGGCGGCGTGCCTTACCCAGCGCAAGTGGGGGGCCTGGCCCTGCAGCAGCCCCTTCCCCAAGGGGTGGTGTGGGCTGTGGTGGCAGCAGGGCTCTGTCCTCTGCAGTCCCTTCCTCATTGTCTGTGTGGCCCTCCTCCTCTCCAGCAGCAGCTACGGTCAGTCCTCAGCTGCAGCAGCGATGGGAGAAAATACTGCCTGGTCAGCTGTGGGCTGAAAACCTAATTATCATTAGTAGTAAAATGTGTTGCAACAGCCTGAAAGCCCCAAAGCCTTTGGCAGAAGGCGCAAACCCATGTGTTAGATGTGTGAGGACCCCCGAGGGCAGGGTTAGTGAGGGTGCCACGTGCACACGGCTTCTGGGGGGCTGCCAGGACCTGCACTAGGGACCACCTCAGCGCTTCCCTGACCGCTGCGACCCTGTTGTGTGTCTGCCCCCACCCTCTCGTGTGCGCTTTGCCAGGCTATGCGGCTGAGAACCATCCTCGAGCAGAGGGACAAGATGATCAAGGAGGGGAAGTACACGCCGCCCAACTACCACAAGGGCAAAGAGGAGCCGCGGCCTTGATTTGCAGGGGACGTGGCCGTCGGTCACCTGTGGAGTCGTTGACGTGGAACTCCTGGGAAGAACACCCGTGGCACAGCCGGGTTACGTGGTAGTGGTGGGGTGGGGTCTGTGTGGGGGCCCTGCCCCTGCTGAAGGGGAATGACGCCACATCGGGCATCGCTGGGGCTAGTAAATGTCTCCTTTGGAACAGCGTTTGGCTCTGTCTTGTCTGTCTTTGTGAATAAAGCATGGCTTGAGGGTCTCTCTCTGTAGCAGTGCTGCCAGGGGAGCTTTTGAGACACCCTAAAACACTGCAGCGGTGCTGGGGACCTGCCCTTGAGGAGGTCAAATGCTCCTGGAGCTGGAGGGAGCTGCCGGTGCCGCGGGCCGTTGCGGGTTCTCCCTTCATGCTCTCAGCCTGTCCCTCCTGCTGACCTGCAGGCAGGCCTCCCAGGCGGCAATCGCTGCTGGAAATGAGAGGAATAACCTGAAAGAGTTAAAAAAAAAAACAAAAGCCAACCCATATCCAAGCTTGTCCTGCAAAACTTCATCTTAATTTACAGCCAGCACACAGGGCTGGTGTGTGCTGGGCTGTTCCCAGTCACTCTCCAGCTGGTGGTAGCGCTGTATGAGGTGAACACCTGGTTAAAACAACTCGCTTCTGCCTGGATTCAGGCAGTAGTGGATGGATTCGGTTTCTCTCCTGCCCTTTCAGTGTGTCGGAGGCAGATCTCCTCGCTGGGGGCTTTGCTTCGAAATCCTGCGTGTCAGCGGGATCCATTGAACGCCGCGGCTGGCGGGCGGCCCTGGCATGGCTGGGATGGTTTGTGCCTCCACGCTGCACCCTGGCAGAGGGACCTGCCTGCGCAGCTGGTGTTTCTCCCTTCCCAAGGGGGATATTTCCCTGTTCCCTGCAAATCCAGCGTGGTTTTATAACAGCATTAAAGCAGGTGAGTAGCTGGAAGTAGAGAGGGGACAGATCTGTTCTTTAATCCACGTTTTTAATACTGGTGATTGTGAGTTTAACGCTTAATCTTTGATGCAGGTGGAGCCTATGAGTTTCCTGATCCTTGCAAATCCCCACGCTGGGATGATAAACACTGACCCAAGCGCGGTGTAACCTCTGGCAGGAGGAGACAGCCGGTGCCTCTCGCCGAGCTGTGCCGAGGGGCTACGCGGGGCTCTCGCTCCTGGTCGCAGATGCAGGTAACTCCTGCCCCGCCAATGCCTTTGTCTGTGGATCACCAGTGCTTTGGACGCGCACCTCTGCATTTGTCTCCAGCTGAGAAGAGATGTCCCCTCTTGAGGGCCGAGGGCAGCCGTGGCAGAGCTCCTCTTCCTCCAAACACCTTGTGAATGATTAACCGGGTGGGGGAGAACAGCGGGTTTGATGAGCGGTCTGTGTTTGGATAGTGCATGCCTGAAATTTGGGGGGTTGAAATGAAAATATCGCCTAACATGGACTGTGACAGGAGTGAAAACCCAAACTCTGCCAGCTGGGACCCCTCCCCTGCCCATGGAGAGGGAGCCGCTGCTGCTGCTTTGAGCTCCCAGGGGCCCGGACCCCTTGGTGGGCACACGGATCCCCCGTGAGGGCAGGAAGAGGCTCGCACAGCCCTGACTCCGGGCACAGACCCTGGAAGAGCTGCGCCTTCGGATAGGATGGGCCACAGCTGGGTGCTGTGTTTTTGGGGCTCTCTGCCCTGCGCCTGTGCCGTTCCAGGGTGCCCGGGGCAGGGACCCGAACCAGGAGAGTTTCGTTATTTGCACGTGATTGAACAAAGTGCTCTGGAAGAAACACTGCCCCGGTTTTCACCCTGGTTCCATGTGGGCTGTGGCAGCGACGGTCTCGCAGGTGCCGTCTCAGTGGGGTTTGGCCTTTTTGGGATTTCTGCTGCTCCTCGTTGAGCTCCTCTCCTGCAGCTCCCTCCGAGCGCTGCCGGGAGCTTTCTCCCTTCCCCCAGGCCCGGATGTGTTGATCACTACAGCCCAGACGGGTTCCCTCCGCTCGCTCGGGCTAATTCAGGGCTGCAGTGGAGCCGCATTTCTCCCTGGCAGGGGCAGGCGCTGGGGGAGGGCGGCATCGGAGAGCCCTGAAATCCAGGTCCGGATCCGATGAGGCCTGGGGCTGCTGGAGCCAGGAAGCTGCTGTCCCTGCATGTAATGGGCTGATAATCCTCGGGGATTTTGTTTGGCGCTTTCAAATATGAAAACTGTTTGGTGGAGATTAGTTTCAGCAGAGGAAAACTTACGTAATGACGCTGACGCTCAGGTGGATTACAGCGTTTCGGCTATAAAAGGAGGCGAGAGGGAGCTCCCTGGGCAGCAGTGGAGGGAAATGCTGGAAAGATGGGAGAGCAGCATGAAGAAATGGGCAGAAACATGAACGGTGTCAGGTGAAAATGCCCCGCGAGGCTCCCAGCACGAGGGCTGTGGGCTCTGCGGGGCAGGGGGCTGCCAGAGCCACCAGCCATCAGAACGAATAAACAATTAACAGAGAGGGAAAACCGTGGCTGGGGATAGAAATGGAACCACACTGCGTGAGCCAGCAGCTCTGGAGAGCCATCCGTGGGGGCTCTGGGGAGAAGGAGAGGGTGGTGGGGCTGGGATTGCGTGGGTGGGGGACACGGGGTCCGCAACGGGGACCAACATGGCACCTCCAGAACGCGCCGAGCAGGGCTGAGCCACCGAGCAAGACCACGATTTGCCCGGTATCAGCCCCTGGGCTTCAACCAAGGATGGAAATTTGGGGAGCAGGGCCAGTGCCTGCACCCCCTCCATTGCAATTGCTCGTTATGGATGACGATTAATTACCCTCCCCTTTCCTGGAGAGGCGTCACATACCGCAGAGGGGCCGGGGACGCGGAGGTGGCTTCGGGGAGGCAGCAGGTTTGCAGGGCCGGCCCCACGAACGACTCTTCTGGTGGCAGCTTGACTGCGACAGTCGTTAACTCGGCGGCGGCGTTGCAAACCCCTCGCAAGCAGGCTGCGAAGGCTGGCAGCGCCCGGGGGCTGCGCGGCAGCACGGGCTGGTGCGCTCCCGGGAACTGCTGGTTTGCAAAAAAAAAAAAAAAAAAAACCAAGATTTAACAAAACTT